>ML838542.1:0-17740 GCA_009831015.1 Picea engelmannii
CCTTCAAAGACTTTAGTTGGCACCTTCTCTGTCATATTGAGTAGTTTTTCTCATGTCATACGCGAGCCAAGCAAAATTATGTGTTTTACAGGAAAAATTTCCCATAAGGAAGCTTCAGATCGTCAGCGTGCCTTCATGGCTGTGCTCTGCAACGCTTTCCATTTATGGGGTGAGACGAGGTCTCAAATGTAGCCCCCAATATTCAATAACTACCTTCATTGGGATCAAGACCTAGCCTGACACTCATGAATGTTTCCAGGTGGTGCCATACAAATTTTTTGAGTCAATCCCAACATCTTGAGGCCAAGCAGACCTTCTTTTGTGACCAATACGAACGCTTTCGGTCTTTGGAACAACTCCTCTCCATTGCTCCATATTTAATGTTACCTAGGGCCATGACCCTATGCAATTTTGTGATTAAAGGCGCAACCAAGGGTGGTTTGAAAGAAAACTTCTTTTTTCCTCGCAATTCACCATGAACTGCCACACATCCCTTTCCAAAAACCATGTTTCCGATTACGGCCTGCCTTTGAAATTTTAAAATGTCTGCACCTTCCGACCTCGCAATGGAGTGTGACCATTGATCTTGTGATCTGAGATGAGGCTTCCTAATCAACGAACCAACTCTGGTGCTTTAGATCGACGGATCAGATCTTCCCTCTTCGAATCAATGACTGAGATATGCTTCACGAATCAGACTTCGCGAATTTCAATTCTCAAACCACATTTCCCTCTAAGAAAAACCTCTGGAGATGAGAATCTAATGAAACGTGGCTCTGGCTGATCAACGACTCAAATCCATTTCGGGCCTTCGGGACTTGGGCCCTTCCGGATTTCTAAGCACTTCTCATTTCAAATCTCCCGAAGCTCATTTCCCTGAAGGCTTATATCAACTGCCACCTGTACCCTCTAAGATCAATGAATCATATTCATTTCAGGGTGTTTTTTTCTGGTGCTATACTTCACACAAATTTTCACTCTTGAATGTCCATGAGACACTGATCTAGACTGTTCCTGAAATCTTCGTCGTTGGAAGATTAAAACTGTCTTTTTCTTAAGCTTTAATACCGAAACAAATTGTTTAAGAAAGATGCGCTTTATTTTCATGGATGTGACTTTCACAATCAAGGATTTGGATGACTGGCTATGAGCTGAGAAAATAGGGAGACCAGGGCGCACAAACGAACAAGGGAAAACAAAAAATGATTTTATCGGTCGAAGGGGGAAAAACTTCAAGAATCAGCCTGTGGAAAGGATAGAGACAGGGAAAAAATATAGACTTAGGTAGAAACCACAAAGTCACCGGACTCTGACAAGTTTATGTGATAACAAGATCAACGGTGATCTATCCCTAAGTGATATCGGGGATAAGTAAAACTATCCAATGATGGATATTTGATTTGGTGGACCCTTATCCAAAATAAATGACCAAGAATCACTGGTGTTTTATTTTGTATCGTTAGGACTTGTCATATTGGGACCCCATCATTATTGAAGGAGTTGTGTCGATGACAAAAAATCATCGACGATAAAGGTGAAGGAGCTAATCACCAATGAAAATTAAGCGCTAACGATTCTAGGATCGCTGGTGATAATAGGTTTGGAAGTCACACTGATGAGGAATGAGATGATGATAAGATAAGGGAGGTTAGAAGGATGAAGGACATGGATTTAAATAATAAGGATATCAATGGTGGTTTTGAAAAGAGAGCCTTGGAAAATGTCAAAGATAATTGACGGTTCAATTAAGTCCTTTGAGCCAGATCAATGGTCTAAAGTGAAGGAGGTGGGTCCCATTTCATCGATGCTATTATATCGTCGAGATGGTTGAGCATGTATGTTATCTCATTGATAAAAGTGTCAATGAAGATATCATTGGGTCATAACAATTGGGTATTTTTATTTTTGTTCAGCGATAAGTGTGTCGACGTTGACACCTTTAGTGCTTGGATCTAGCGCAAGGTTCCATGGAAGAAATAATGGGAACCAAAGAGTGAATGAGAAATGACTAAAGACTTTGGCACATGATTGTAGCACTGAACTTCATGTGGAGGATAGGGGGCTTAGTTCCCATACAAACAAACTTTCATTTTTGTGAAGGGAAGGTTAGAATTGTCTCGAGAGTGTAAAATTTTGAGCACCTAGGTGTGTATAGAAATAATATTTGGGACAGAAAAGAACAAAGATCTTTTTACCCTATTTAAAGGAGGATTTGGGACCATGAGAGGCTTAAAGAGAGCACTCAAGTAATGAAGAACAAGAAGAGTTCATCCTAAATATGCATATGTGGGTTTTAGGCCAGGAGGTCGCTATCAAGTGGTATTAGAGAAAAACAATGCTCTTTGGAAAGGTGAATTTGTAGAAAGAAGACGATTGTGCAGACAAGAAGAAAAAGGAACTGGATATACAATTACCTGGATGAATTGTTGCAGAATTGGGGACATAAAAGGAACAAAGTTCAACACAGGAACTTTGAGGTTACAGAGTTTCAACCAAGAAGCATAAGAGATGATTGGAGCACAAGATATTGGAACAAATCTTACAAGTAATAAGTTTTATGGTTTGAGATAACATTGGTGAAAACATGTTTATATTTGTAGTTAGAAACATGAAAATAAAGGATATGGTAGCATCCATTACAACCATAGAATTTGTAACAGAGGAAGAGGGAGAAATTCCTTAGGTGAAGAAGCTCATGGTAGAGCGAACATTACAACAAGGGATGTTGTAAACACTTCCATTTGAGGATTGGAAGTGAGGATAATGATAGAATTTGTTTGAGGAATGTGAGTAGGTGTAGAGCCAAATAAGAGAAGAGGATGCTCATAAGGTTCTAGAGGAGAAAACCAATGATACCAAAAGGTCAAGCTCAAGATAAATATTGATGAGATATTGAGTGGTAAAGTGTAGAGAATTTCTATAGAGGAGGCTTGATGAAGCTCACAGTGAGAAAGGAGACTATCACAAAAGGAGAAGATGAGGATGACTATTGATAATCATGTCCAAGGTTTAGACAGAAACCACAAAAAGAGGGAAGAGAATGCCAAAGAAGTTGGCTAAGATCAAATGATTCAAGAAGAGTTGGATAGAGAGCTTGCTGAGTTAAAGGAGATACTAAATATAATTAGGGAGCTGTTACAAGAAATTGAGGAAAACCAGAGACTAGATTGGAATGTGAAGAAGAATGTCAAATGGCCTATTGTAACGATATATGCAAGGAATATAAGATGGATCTTGAAGCATATATTGCATGCTTGGATCAGAGAAGAAGAACTCAGAGAAGATAAGTACATAAAGTCTTTGGGAGAAGGACTAACAATTCACTTTTGTGAACCAGAGAAGGGAGTGATGCTTGGAGTGGAATATGAGGTTCGAAGTGCGGACCTCATGGAGAGATTGGAAAGTTCATTCCATCATAAGGAGAGGATTCTAGAGGCATCCAAAGAGGCTCAAAAGTCTCATGTTTTTAAAATTATTGAATTTTTTGTGATTGCAGGTTATGAATATAGAAAACCACCATAAGCTGTTATAAAAGAAAAGGGAGAATTGCCTCATGAAGGAATAGCGGAGACATAGATCCATAAATATATTGCATCACAAGGAGAGACATACTTATATCATAAAAGTTGTGAAAGGGAATACCATGCATTTTCAAAGGATGCAGATATTGAAGAAGATGAATATATGGAGAGAATGATAAGTTGGCTTAGAGATACTTCAGATGATGAAGTACATGAACTATCTAAATGGGATATGCAACTACAGTGATGTAAGCATGGACATTTCCAAAGGAGAAATGAAAGTAAAGGATGGTGACAATGTTGAAGATCATTGGTGCATGATCATGGAAAAATCCTTACAAAAATATATAAATTTTTTATTTCAAATATGTCATTTTAATAAAATTCAAGAAGGATTTCAAATATGTCATTTTAATAAAATTAAATTGTTGTATTTTTGTAAGTTTTGAATTGGATTCTAGAAGGATTGTATTAGTTGGAGTGATATATATTTGAATGTAAATCTAATATACCTTGTTAAGAAGATATCTAAGTATAAGGGGATCTTAGAGCAATTGTAGGGATATGGTAGATACTATGGAGTCAAAATAGGATCTGAATCAATTCAAGTATTAAATCCTTTATATATATGTTGTAATCCTTTAGGCATGTAGAGTGTGGCCAATTGAGGAGAAATTAGGCAAAGTCGAGGGGTGGCCAAATTAGTGGAGAATCAAGACAAGGTCGAGGAGAGGTCGATTAATGAAAAATCGAGCAAAGGGAAGGAGCATATATTATGAATCAGGAAAATAAGTGTTTTTATTTGTAAAGTGTTTATAGAGATTCATTAATAGAATCAATATGTTATTGATTCTAAATGAAAGAACAAGATTTTGATCTCTTGTGTGTTATATTTTCTTCTAATTGTGTGTTGTAGGTTCCAGGCCAAACAATGGTTAGATCCTCACGTAAAGGATATATGTTATAGCAAGATTTGCCTCACCTTATGCAAATTTTCTCAGAAGGCCTTTTTCCATTCCCCTATGCAGACTTGAAGTCCCTTTTTGCAAATCCCAGAGCTATAAACAATATTTTTCCACATATACACGCCCTAACTATTATACAACATGCATATATGCAGGTTGCACCACTACAATCGACATACATCGGGTTGTGTGCCCAAAATTAAAAAAATGGTGTCAGGTTTCCATGTCATGTCATGAGATCCATGATCCTTGACCTTCCATATACAGGAAACATTCTGACTCGACCCTTCAGTTCCACTTGAAGGCTATAAATAGGCCATGTCCAAGTTGTGGAAAGAAGGAGAAGAATTCAACTTTGAGAGAAAATTTACTCTGGAGAAATTATTCACCTCATATTGAGTCTGCATCCCTTTGTCCTTTTAATTCTAAACACATTTTTCAACCCCCAATATCTTCTCTAACTGATTGAGAACCTCATTTTATCTCTCATATGAGCTTTCCTTTGGTGGAGGATTGAAGTGGTGGAGGCCCAACTAGAAGGGACTTGGATTCTCGATTCCGAACTGTGTCGAAACGAAAGTTTGTAATTCATTCACTTCTGTTGATTACATTTTAATAGAAATACTTTTTTCTCATCCAATCAATATCTTGAAAATATTTGAATTGTTATTCCATGGGAATATTTGTTATGAATGTTGATGGATTATGCTATTCAATGTGGTAACTTTACATATTATCACCATATGCTTCCGTTTCTTGGTTATTGAGGAAAAGTTGCAGGTGTATTGCTTTGAGTCAAGTGCTCAATAGTGGACTTCACCGAACGTCTGGATGAGGTAGGCCCTTTATCTTGTCTTGTTAGAATATTTGTTTATATAGCATGCCTAGGATTATAGTTGATTTCTGCAGTCATTCCATCTGTTGTGGTTTACCCCTTGCTATAGAGAGATTTTCCTCGTAACATAATTGACGACCATACTGGGGATACTATCTTCTTTTCAGGGTTTGGAGTGTTTTTCTCCTTTGATTTCTCTCGTTTATATGGAGTTTATTGTCTTTTGATTGCTTGACAACCTCTATTCATTTTGAGTCTGAGTTTCTTAGCCTTCGCCTTAGCCTGGCAGTGTTTTAACACATATACGCGGGTTTTTACCTGACAGTCGCATACATGCGTGTGATGCCTTTCTGTAAGAGGCGTATATATGTGGCTTTCTCTTGAACAGTCACATACACCATCCTTTTTTCTTGGTTGCTGAGTTTGATTTTTGTTGGGTAAGCTTTGATGGTTTGTAAGTCTTCGTGGGTCTCTGTTATGACTGTTAAGTGTTTGTGGAATGATAGGAAATCTTTCTTTGGTTCAATTTTCAGGTGGTGCCTTTCTCATCATTCTTTTCATTTGATTGTCCTTGCATATTGGGCTAGGTGTCTACTTCTTGATATCCTACTTGGTTTGTATTCGTTTACATACAGTAGAATATTTATATCAAGTTGTTGTTCAGTCCTTGCATTTTCATTCTTTTATATTGAAAATACAAAAGTATTAATCATTTTTCATTGTTGGCATTTGATCTTTTTGGTCCTTATCATTGATCTTAGTACATGTATAGAAAGATTGCATCTTATTTGAAATTGCAGAACTAAATCGAAAATTGCATTTTGAAAAGCTTATCATTTATTGGGAATTGAAGTTAGGACTTTGCATTTTATTCATATTCATTTATTTTACTTGCTGAGTCATAACATCATTAGTTTCACGACCACACCTTTTTTGAGTAAGCAAGTTTACTAAAAACAACGTTGATATTTTAAAATTGATTAGAAACGATTTTATTTTCTAGGGTGCACAAACTAGCTTAGGATTTAGAGCCTTGGAATAAGATTTTGTGAGTAAACTTCTCCAAGGCTATTAAATCAACATATGTGTCTGACTAAGGGAGTAGTGAAATCCATTATATAATTGGTGACATTAGGAGGCGTCCCTTACACCAGAGTTAAGAACAAGGTCATGTGAGGTTGGTTGAGGGGATATCCCCCCAATACCTTCTGAGCATCAAATATATTTCTGGGGATCTATTCATATATGGGGATCTTGCTAGTATCTTTACCTCTGTGAGAGGCAGTTCTTTCGAGGTTTCAAGATTTTCTACCTTGCCCATTTGGTAGACCTGACTTACGAGTGTTATCCTGTGCATCGGTTATACCATGGTTTCTTAGTTTCTTGACATAGGTACCACATAGGTTACTTGCAGGGGTTATTTTATAGGTTTCGTGGGTCAGATAAGGTTCAGACAACACACAACCTTTATGGAGGATTACCTCTCTGGGGGGATCTAACCAACTGGTTGTTAAGCCCACAAGGGACCTTATAACTTATTCGGATACCTTTGATCTTTTGCATGGAGTCTCAGGCCCCTCTTGGGCAAGGAATACCTACTTTAGGGAGGGAGGTCCCTTTCAACCGCTTTATCCTATTTGTGTGCATATTGGCCTTTTGTTTATTTTATTTTTGTGGTCTCTTTTATTACTAGTTGGCCTTAGGATTTTTCATTGAGTCATGAGTTTTCATTACTATGGTTGGTGGAGCCCCCGTGACTCCCTTAGTTAGAGCTACCCAACCCATGGTCTTTTCTCATTCTATGGGGACAAATCCTTTGGTATTTCCAAGTGGTACGTTGAATCATGATACTCAACCAATACCTTGGGCCTCCAATCATTTTTCTCATGGTATGCCAAACATGTCTTCACACTTTCCATCCTCTATCTTGTCTCCTTATGTGAATCCTAGTTTTGGATATGGGGGAATGATTCCTCCTTATTATCCCTTTTCATTTGGCGTGAGTCATATCCCTCAACTAACTCTTACAGTAGGAGGTTGGAATCTTCCTTCCTATGAATCCAATCCTAGCTTCACTTTTCCAAGAGAAAGTGGTCAAATGGGTGGTCATTCTACTTATTACATCCCGTCCACATATCCTTCTTCTGCTATGTTGGTTCCTACAAACACTTTTCCCATGGAGGACCTCGATCTTTCCCCTGGTGTTTCATCTGGGGGATTCATTTTTATAGTATGGGAAACCCCCTTCACGAGGTTCCTTCATCTGGGGGAAACATATACCCTCACCTGAGTAACACTTGTCATGTCGCTTTATCTTCGCAAGTGACTTCCTCGGTGATGATGCCCTTACAACCCTTTATGAATCATCTTGGAGGAGGATACTTTCCTACTAGACATGGCCATGGTGTATACCAGAACCCTTCCTGGTCTGCAATTTCTCAAAATAGTCTTTCTTGGGACCTTGGTCTCAAATGACACAACCAAGCGCTGCTAGTCCAGTCACTGCAAATCATACTGGAATTATCTAACCAACCTCTGCTATTCATGTTGGAGATTGGTCGAAAATATCTGCAAGTCATGTTGAAGACCAACAACCAACTGCTGCAAGTCATGTTGGGGGCACCAATCTAGTCATTGTTAGTCACACTGCACATACATAACCAACCTCTGCTAGTCATGTTGGGGATTCATCACCAACCTATGCTAGTCATTTTGGGGATTCATCATCAACCTCTACTAGTCATGTTGAAGGTTTGTCACCAACCTCTGCTAGTCATGTTGGGAATTCATCACCAACCTCTGCAATTCAAGTTGGATATTTTCTACTAGCCTCTGCAAGTCATGTTGGGAGCATGCCACTAGCCACTGCAAGTCATGCTAGGGGAATTCATATGATTTAGAAGCCTAGACGTGTAAGACATAATCCCAAGTTCCTTTGTAGTATTTGCAAAGGAGATCACCTTACTCGTTAGTGCCCTATTACTGTTGTGGTACAAGAAGCGTGGTCTTTTCCTGGGCGCCCTTCGGGTTTTGAGTTGTCTTTGGTTTCCCAACCTTCTTTGGTTGATACAGTGGTCACGCCGATGCAATATTTGGCTGACACCACTCTTATTTTTGGGGGATATGTGTCTCTTGACCTTGTTGTCTCACATCCTGTTCAATCAATGGTCATGTCGATGCAATCTTCGGCCAACACCACTCCTATTTTTGAGGGTGATGTATCTCTTGAAATTGTTTTCTTGCATCCTATTCAACCAACGGTTGAAGAAGTGGTCGTGTCGATGAAATATTCAATGAATCCCACTCTTATCTTGGAGAGTGATAAGACTAAGGAAGTGACATTGCCGATGCAATCTCAATCCCACTCTTCTTTTGGATGGTGATGCATCCTTCGACCATGTCTTTAGAATTTCTATTCTTGTACCTTCTGAACAAGGGAGAATTCTACTCTCTCCGAGCATTCTCCCTCCAAGTCCTAGGGTGGTTTCCTTTGATTGGATTGATCTTGTAGAGCCTCAACTTCCTTATTATACACCCTTCTGGATAAGGGTAATTGTTTGATATATTGTAGATAAGGTAACCTCTGCAAGTATTTTATCCTCCTCGACTTGGAAAGCTTTGGGTTTTTCCAAGCTTGTGTCAGTTATATATGAGTTGTTGAATATTGACAGAAGTACTGCACGAGAGCCTTGGCCTCCCCCATTATATGCTGCTTAGAACAACATCCTCCAAGTCTCGTTTAAGCTCTTTTTTGACTCTCTCAAAAAGAGAAAATATTGTCAAGTGAACTTATCTCTTTCACACTTGTTAATTGTATTTGAAAGGACATCTATTTGGTGTAAGTTTAACCCTTTTTCGGACCAAGTAGACTAAATTTAAGAAAAAGAACATTCCTTGGAGTTAAGTTGTAATTGCATCTCATTCTCTTGCTTGCAGTATTGAGCCTATTTCCAGTTCTCTCTTTTGCATTATAAGCCTATCACCTCAATAGTTTGCATCATCAGCCAAGTAGAGCCTTGTTTATATCCTTTGCAGCTTGACACCCTCTACCCAAGAGGAAACATTCCCCTAAGTGTCCATCTCTCGCATGCACCTCCTTGCATTGAGAATAGGTATGTTCCACTGCTGGAGCTAGTTTCTTACTTCTGACACTTGTTTCCTCCTCTGTATCATAACATTCATTTGACTATGAAAAAAAAAGACAGGCAGAAAAATAATATTATCTTATGTTGGAAACAGTCGTGTCGCCTTTGAACAAAGCATAAAATTTTGAGTCCACATGTCATCACAATTTTGGGTTTAGCATGACCTTAGGAAGCTGATCTCAGTATCAATATTTTACTCCCCCTACTGGTTACTCTTTCAGTCCATATGGAGAGTTTGATTCATGCTTCCTGCATCAGAAAGTTTCATCATTGATTATATGCTGCCAGACTCGTCCATATCTCTCATGCTCTTGTTCAAAGGATGTCTATCAACCTGTGTCGGCCATTCCTCCGAACTCTTGACTTTTCATGCTAGCCATACCCTCAGTGTGTCTCAGAATTACATGAAGTTGTAGTCATATTGTGCACCCTGGTCCTACTTTCCTCATTGGTAGGTAACCTTGAACCCACCAGTCGACATTTCATCAATGGTCGTTGACTGGGGGGTTTCCCTTGTGTTTAAAGAAAATAAATCTATTCACACATTGGGATTCATGCAATGTATTGGATTCCACTAGCCTTATTGGTGGTTTCCTCTCCTTTGTGAGCAGTTTTCCTTATTAGATTCTATTCAAAGGGTATTTTTGTGTCCAACTTGCATATGGTACACGCGAAAGACGCACATGGTCATTGGTTCATGAACATGCTCTTCATTCGATTTTCTCCAAAACATCAAGCTCCTTCTTTGTACCTCATGCTGAATGATGAGAGATGCCTCAATGCTCTCCATTCAGCGGGTCTCCTTCCATCGACTTCAACCCATCTATTCTGGAAACAAGACCTAGATTACTGTTGGATCCGCCCTTGTTTTTACCATGCACAATTTTCAAGTTTTGATACTTGAAATCTAAAGATTGATTTTCTTTTTTCCTTCCGAGATCTTAAGAAACTGAAATCTTATCGCCTGGACAACAATGTTTTCTACTTTCAAAATAGATCCATTTTCGCGAGTATGTTCGCTCTTTTGTTTCATTTCGGGTTCTCGTAGGTCAGATACTTTAAACCTTGAGTTCATACATCCCGATTCACGAAACAGTGAAATCGTTTTTAATTTCCGCCCAAGACATTAACTAGGGTAAATCTTGTAACTCATGAGTGGACGTTGTTGGGAGTTCGTGTCTCGGCATTCGTGAAACCCAAGTTTCTGTTCTTACATCCCCGAGAGCCAAGAACGCGATAATTCTTGTGATAACCTTGGTCAAGGATTAAAGGTCAAAAAACTAACCATGGTTAAATTTGGTTCTCGGCGCTTCGCCACTCGGCACTTTCTTTCATAAATTTAAGGCACCTAAAACCCCGACTCACGAGGTTGCGACATGATTATAGAAAGATTAATTAGTAGCCTAATCTAAGATTTTATTCCCATAATTCGAGCCTTAATTATCGCCACTTCGGGGTTTCGCGACTCGGGAAACCTTTCTCCCAAAAATCTGTCTTCGAAGTTCCGAGTCGCGATATCGCGAATAAATTAATTATATAATTAATAATGTTCCAAATCACGGTTACTATTAACTAAGCTGAAATCGACACTCGCAGTCTCACGAGTTGATGAGTCAAAAGGTTAAAAGGAAATTCACAATGCAGCGAACAGCGAGAAAATTATTTAAGTTGCTAAGATTTGAAATTTTAAAATAAAACGAGATACGTCCCGCGCATTGAGGTTTGCACATTTCACGAGGTAACTACTTTATCTCCATACCCCAACTTCCTGTCAAGCCGCAGAACATTGATGACATTAATGAAGAATTAGGGTAAATCCACGAATAAATAAGATCGGATTTACGCAATAAATTGTTTATGATTGCGATTTGACAGACTTATTTCAAATAGTACAGAGTTTTCAACTATATACGGGAGTTTCATTTTATTTTAAACATTTTTCATAAGCACATAGAGCTCATCTTTCTCCGAGTGAACTAATTTCTGCATGTATACACAAGTCTATCGCAGAAGAGCTAAAACTCAAGTTTCAGCCATGGCTCCACAGAAAGCTGCGAAGGCAAATGTCGAGATTGCAACACAGGGTTCAGACAATGTCTCTGATACTTCACCTCGGACTGGTGGCTCAGTACCTAGCTGGTCGTTTGCTTCAAATATTCTGCAATCTGAGTTGGTGAATTATTCAGATTCCGATGACAATGATAACGAAAAGGACGACCTGAACACTAAATACAAAATAGTTGTTCAATTGAGAATGCACCAGGTTGCAACCAGACCACGGTTGCTCCCATATTATGACATGATCCGATGGGCGTTGGATCACATAGACTTACCCACCAGAACTATCATAAGCGACCAACAGACCACGGTCGGAACTTTTAGACCAGAGCATATCCAAGCCATGTATAATCTCCCAACAACCTCTGAATACACTTATGATGCTGAATTCCTGGAAGGATTCAAAGAGAAAGAATGCAGTCAATATGACAAAAACATGCCCGGATTGATAAAATATTGGGTTTCGCGCTCCGCGAAATTCAGAGCAAACGACCAAGGTGTTTATTCAATCTCTTCGCTGGAGCCACAATATATGTATGTGGCAATGATGACATGCTGATTGTTCGAAAGGGAGGATACTGCACATTTCTACATTGCATGGGTACCTCTTATATTTCGGGTAGCAGAAGGTTGCTCATTTAATTGGGCAAAGATACTCTCAGACAACTTGTTTGACCGGGTCACTGAGTATCGGGAGCAGAAGGCAAGCGGGAGACCATCTTCATTTTTTATGTCTGCTTATATCATGGACGCGATATGTTCCATGACACCATTCCCTTTGATGAGTTGGGCTTGGAATGCAACCCAAGAAAAACCTGTACATGAATATCACGACAAACTGTGGGAAAATAAAGCAAACAAATTTATTTATGAAATTTTCAACTGGGTGATGGTGCCCCTGCACATCACCATTTTTGGTCGTTCGCCACCTCGCATATCGGATAGCATCGCTGCAAATCTGAGTGGTATCGCAGACTGGTACGCAGAAACAGAGTTTTCCTATTTCAGAGTGTTCGGAGCTGTTGTTCCCCCTATTGCGCTACCACTGTTCATCCCCGACAAGCTGGCCTGTCGCGAGATCGCTCGTCAAACAGTGATTGGTGGTGTAAGTAAAGAACTCAAAGCATCTTCGAAGAAGGTATGGCCGTTTTTCCCTGTTCGGCTAAATTCTTATTCTTTATTGGATTTCGGGCATGCTAAGGCCGAGGCTACAGCCCTGGAAGACCTGAGTTTGGTCTCCATTGAATATAAAAAGCATGATCCTCAGAAAATTGTAAGAAACCATTTGGAAAATTGTGGGCTGAAGAAGTTTGAACACGAGTGTTCACCCTCGGATGACATTTTCCGAGGGGCGAGATCTTATGGGGAGGTGCTATTCAGGATCCGATCCTTAGCACCCGAGGACATGGCGTCGGTATTAAAATTTCAAGATCATAGATGAAGAAGCCTTCCCACTGTGTTGGGAGGTTTCGGTAGTTCCGAGGAAAAAGGGAAGGATGTTGAAGGTTCCGAGGAGCAAATTCCTAACCCCGAAAAACACCAGGAAGGGGGGTCTGGGAAGAATCCCGAAGCAGAAAAAGAGACCACGGTTCCACCCAAGGAACATAGTCCAGAGGTGGAAGTAAAAAACACAGACCCGCCAGAAACCCAGAATCCAGAAACTGAGACGAAAACCTCTGATCCTCCGGAGAAACAGGACTCAATCGTCACACCAGGAAAGGCAGCGAAACAGATCGGGGAACCCATCACTTATGTCACCCCCTTGCAGTCAACGCAAGGGAATATAGAAGAGGGATGGATTTTCGGGGAGGAGCTAATGCCTATCAGAGAAGAAGAACTTCCTCCAAATGATTTCTTCTTTGACAAAAAGAGAAAAGCAGTTGTGAAAAGGGAGTTCTACCAAGATGAAGGATCAACTGCTAAAAAATTCAAAGTGATTACATATGGAAAGAATAAAAGGAATGATGAATTCGCCACAGATATCGCAGGAACGCTAGGAGCGTATGCCTCGGCGAATCAATTCTCGGTTGGGATGTTGAAAAATCAGCTCAAACGAAAGAATCGCCTGATCAAGACTCTCGAAGCCTGAATAGCTTCAGCCGTAAAAAGCGCTAAGAGTCAGGCGAGTGGAGAAATAGAACTGACCCGATTGGCGGATCAAAAGGAAATAGAATTCCTCAAAACCAAGTTGGAACAAGTGAATTCAGTGATCAGAGATGGTCGGATACAGGCAGGTCAGTAGAGGAGTATGATCACAGGGTTACAGGCTCAGTTAGAGGTCGTTGAAAGCAGGATGATCGACGTCGAGGGGTTTAAATCCCGAGCGATTGATATTCAGAGCAGGATCTCTTCTGTACAACAGATTCTGTTAGACAAAGTGGGGCTGATTTGAGAAGATTGCCTGTTGGTGTATCGGATTTCCGAGAATCTGATTGTCAGAGAAAGGAACGTAGAGGCTGCTCGGGTTGCCTTTCAAGAGGCGGTAATAGCTACTAACAACAGATTTTCATCAGGCTCTCCTGGACTCACTATCGCTGAACAAACTAGAGGTAATATTCTGTTAAAGGAGTGGGAACATAATATCGCTTTAAGCAAGGAACGGGCCCAAAAAGTAACTAATTCATTAGAAGAAGCCTTCAATGCTATAAACGGTGAGCTGTTAGGAATGGAGAGTGGAGGTGACTCAGAGACGTTAAGGCAAATGAATGTAGATCAGATCTCCTTGGATTTGAAGGAGAAGAATGAGAGAGATTCGACGGATATTTCTAAGACAGATAGGTTGGACATGACTCAAGTTGACAAACACTTAATTCAACCTAGTGCACAACTCAGTGCCCTTGACATCATTGATGCAAAAATTGGTGATAAGCTTCCACAGTTAGCCCGAGAATGCTATTTCACCGAGGCCAGCTGTCAAGCGGAACCTTCGCAGCTCGTATCCCAGTTCGTGAACAAATTTAACAGATGCACCGAATCCATACAAAGACAAGCACCTGACACCTTTTGAAAATAGAGTAGGAGAGATGGAGAAATTTCGCTCCTCTCGTTTGTAACTGAATTTACAAAACCATTGAGTTTCTAAACTGACTTGCAAAGTCGTATAAATGGACCACAAAAATAAGAAGAAAGGGCTAGACCTTTTTGGTATTGATTGTAATAGAGTTTTTGCATTAAGAAGTTAATACAAGAAAATTTGAAGATTCCTGATTCCGTCCCGACTGTATTACAAGTTTGTTTTCTTTATGTTTCATGTTTCATTTCATTTCATTTCATTTCATTTCTCATAATTGATGTGTACCGCTATACTTTAGTACAACCACTACTATAGCGAAGGGATTTCACCTTTCTGTAATTGGTTATTGTCTTTCCTCTGCACCAGCTATCAGCGGGTGTAAGACCAATTTGCATTTATAGAATTATATGTTTATTTACGCTATGTCAGTTATTTCGATACTAATATCTTCTTCTGTGTGTGTGTGAGTTTTCTATCGACAGGAACCTCACGTATCTGCAGCTTAATGTTCTTCTTTCATCCTCATCTTTTTATTAAAAATAATACTGTTACGGGAAAGGGCCTTCTGTTTGCATTTCTATTTTATTCTTAAAGTAAAAATTCCTTTTTCTTAAGACCAAATTGAAACAGCGTTAAAATCTCTCCTTAAATCGTTTCCATACTGGTATTGTTCCTCAAATGACTGTCCCTACTGCAACTCAACCTAATATTCAACCCGAACTATCTAATCAAACACATATTTCTTTAAATCTTTTCGATACAATCCTTAAAACTTCTAATACTCGGGAGGAACTAGAACGTGCATGGGCAGCCATTGAACAATATATTACTACCCAGGAACAGTTGGAAGCTAGACAACAAGAACGTAGAAATCTTCATTAGTTTCCTACCGAAGGTTAGCGAAATCCTTTATATCAATCTTTAACATACTTTCGGATGCCTTGACACTGTACTTTTAAGCCTTAGTACAGACTCAGGAACAACATATTTTTGGCACCGTTACCGAGGATGCGAAGTTACGAAATCTTTTCCCTGGGAAAACGACACATTTATTTCGTTAATAGTGTTACTCTTTGATAGCGAACATTGAGTACACACAATTTTTAAGGCGTTTCAATATTTCACTTGGCGACTCCATGAAAAAAGAATAAGTTGGCATTCATTAGAAGGAATACCAGACAAAACCCAGATGGTAAGCTGATTACACCTGTTAATAATCCCGAAATTTTTTTAAAAGCTAAATACCATTCAGAACCTTCTACTTCACGCAGTCCTCTGTTTGATACACAAGATCCGACGACAAACTTCTCTGAAGTCAGGGGTGAGATCCATAAAATCTTCCCATCCATACAAAAGGGAAAGGGTCCTTTTGAAAGATCGTTGTCATTTGACACACCATCCTTTTTCCGTCAAAATTTCCCAGTCTCACCTAATTCTGAAAAGTCTGTTACAAACTCATTTTCTACACCCGAGTCGATGGCAGGCGTTGTAGGAGGTGGTGGAGGTGCTCCTGGTGGAGGTTCTCTTGGAGGAGGAGGTGGAGGTCAAGTAAATGTCCCTCCTCCCAGATTATTTGCAAAGGTAGCAACGAGGTACGCTCCCCTGGTTTTACCCGTCCCCCTCCATGATTTGCCCGAAAACTACATCAAAAATATTCCTAAGTTTACTGGTGAGGGAGACCTAACCGCAGTCGAGCATATAAATTTCTTTGATCAATTCACAGACATCTTCGGTATCGAGCACGAGGATGTTTATTCGAGACTCCTTGTCTAGAACTTTGAAGGATCGGTCCGAACTTGGTTTCGGAGCCTACCCGCAACCTCTATTCTATCGTATGACGCTTTGGAAAATGCTTTCCTAAGACAATGGGGAGAGAGGAAAGATCACTTATATTATCTTACCGAGTTTGGGTCCCTAAAGAAAAAGAACTCAGAAACAGTTATGGAATTTATTATGAGATTCAACAAACTGTATAATAAGATTCTAGCCGCAGTTAAACCCTCTGAACCCTCGGCCAAAGTAAGCTTCGCGGGAGCTTTCGAGCCTGATTTCGCACTACTTTTGCGAGAAACAAGAGGAGCCACTCTAAATAGAATGCAAGACGATGCTATTGAAATTGAATCAAATATGATGGCTTCGGGAAAATTAAAAGCTAAAGTCGAAACAGTGAACCGCAAGAATAGACGCTATAGGGAACTAGCGGGTCCTTCGGGTTCGAATAGATACACTGATGACAGAGTAGATGATATGGCCCGAATAATTAAATATTTGTCCAACAAAATCTCTAGGATGGAGTTGGAACAGGTTAAAGCTGATTCTTCTAATAAAAAGGACTTCAGGAGAAACCCAAATCCCCAAAATCAACAGAGACAAATAAAGAACGAAGATCAAAAAATACAAGCTCCACTAAAAAACGAAAATTTCATAGGAGCAAATGATCTCCAAGATTTCGGAGATTCGGAAGATGAAGTCACGTGTTTTGGTGATGAATGTTCGCAGCCATTTTTGACCAGGGAAGACTATGAAAAATCTTTCAATACCTCACAACCGTCTAATGAAGATGAAGAAGGTGATCATACCAACCTCTGCGTGTCTCAACCAGAAACGGAAATGATAGCGGCTAATTTTCAACCCAAATACAATCTGAGATCTAAAAATAAGCCCACCTCAACTGACCAACCTAAGAGAATCCTTCAAAGGGGTCAATCACATGAACCTCCTTTGGAAAAGACATTGTTACCCAGAAATAAAGTCAAGGTAGCAAAAACCCAAGAGCCTGAGGTGAATAAAGTTGAAACCCAAACAAAGGAAACTGGACAAATAGACAAAGTTACATCTTCGACTAAGATCACGAGTGATAAAGAAATCTAGACAAGCAAGTCCAAAAGAAAAAATGTGGAAGTCCAAACCAAAGAAATGGAAAAGGTAAATACATCTTTCAGTCTTGAAAACAAGTTAAACAAAATTAAAATACCGATTCCTTTGGTAGAATTAGCAAAAAATCCCGCTTATCGGAAGCAGATTGCCAAAGCGATGGGTGTTTACGATCTAGAGAGTCATTCCGATGTTATCCGAGAAAGTCAGTCTGATGTTATCAATCTGGAAGATGACAGACCTAATATCACCTTTGGTCCTCATTTTGAGGGATCCAAAGACAACATCGCTCCTTTCTATATCACCCTGAACATACATGATCAGTTACT
>ML838542.1:22193-54169 GCA_009831015.1 Picea engelmannii
CCTTCAAAGACTTTAGTTGGCACCTTCTCTGTCATATTGAGTAGTTTTTCTCATGTCATACGCGAGCCAAGCAAAATTATGTGTTTTACAGGAAAAATTTCCCATAAGGAAGCTTCAGATCGTCAGCGTGCCTTCATGGCTGTGCTCTGCAACGCTTTCCATTTATGGGGTGAGACGAGGTCTCAAATGTAGCCCCCAATATTCAATAACTACCTTCATTGGGATCAAGACCTAGCCTGACACTCATGAATGTTTCCAGGTGGTGCCATACAAATTTTTTGAGTCAATCCCAACATCTTGAGGCCAAGCAGACCTTCTTTTGTGACCAATACGAACGCTTTCGGTCTTTGGAACAACTCCTCTCCATTGCTCCATATTTAATGTTACCTAGGGCCATGACCCTATGCAATTTTGTGATTAAAGGCGCAACCAAGGGTGGTTTGAAAGAAAACTTCTTTTTTCCTCGCAATTCACCATGAACTGCCACACATCCCTTTCCAAAAACCATGTTTCCGATTACGGCCTGCCTTTGAAATTTTAAAATGTCTGCACCTTCCGACCTCGCAATGGAGTGTGACCATTGATCTTGTGATCTGAGATGAGGCTTCCTAATCAACGAACCAACTCTGGTGCTTTAGATCGACGGATCAGATCTTCCCTCTTCGAATCAATGACTGAGATATGCTTCACGAATCAGACTTCGCGAATTTCAATTCTCAAACCACATTTCCCTCTAAGAAAAACCTCTGGAGATGAGAATCTAATGAAACGTGGCTCTGGCTGATCAACGACTCAAATCCATTTCGGGCCTTCGGGACTTGGGCCCTTCCGGATTTCTAAGCACTTCTCATTTCAAATCTCCCGAAGCTCATTTCCCTGAAGGCTTATATCAACTGCCACCTGTACCCTCTAAGATCAATGAATCATATTCATTTCAGGGTGTTTTTTTCTGGTGCTATACTTCACACAAATTTTCACTCTTGAATGTCCATGAGACACTGATCTAGACTGTTCCTGAAATCTTCGTCGTTGGAAGATTAAAACTGTCTTTTTCTTAAGCTTTAATACCGAAACAAATTGTTTAAGAAAGATGCGCTTTATTTTCATGGATGTGACTTTCACAATCAAGGATTTGGATGACTGGCTATGAGCTGAGAAAATAGGGAGACCAGGGCGCACAAACGAACAAGGGAAAACAAAAAATGATTTTATCGGTCGAAGGGGGAAAAACTTCAAGAATCAGCCTGTGGAAAGGATAGAGACAGGGAAAAAATATAGACTTAGGTAGAAACCACAAAGTCACCGGACTCTGACAAGTTTATGTGATAACAAGATCAACGGTGATCTATCCCTAAGTGATATCGGGGATAAGTAAAACTATCCAATGATGGATATTTGATTTGGTGGACCCTTATCCAAAATAAATGACCAAGAATCACTGGTGTTTTATTTTGTATCGTTAGGACTTGTCATATTGGGACCCCATCATTATTGAAGGAGTTGTGTCGATGACAAAAAATCATCGACGATAAAGGTGAAGGAGCTAATCACCAATGAAAATTAAGCGCTAACGATTCTAGGATCGCTGGTGATAATAGGTTTGGAAGTCACACTGATGAGGAATGAGATGATGATAAGATAAGGGAGGTTAGAAGGATGAAGGACATGGATTTAAATAATAAGGATATCAATGGTGGTTTTGAAAAGAGAGCCTTGGAAAATGTCAAAGATAATTGACGGTTCAATTAAGTCCTTTGAGCCAGATCAATGGTCTAAAGTGAAGGAGGTGGGTCCCATTTCATCGATGCTATTATATCGTCGAGATGGTTGAGCATGTATGTTATCTCATTGATAAAAGTGTCAATGAAGATATCATTGGGTCATAACAATTGGGTATTTTTATTTTTGTTCAGCGATAAGTGTGTCGACGTTGACACCTTTAGTGCTTGGATCTAGCGCAAGGTTCCATGGAAGAAATAATGGGAACCAAAGAGTGAATGAGAAATGACTAAAGACTTTGGCACATGATTGTAGCACTGAACTTCATGTGGAGGATAGGGGGCTTAGTTCCCATACAAACAAACTTTCATTTTTGTGAAGGGAAGGTTAGAATTGTCTCGAGAGTGTAAAATTTTGAGCACCTAGGTGTGTATAGAAATAATATTTGGGACAGAAAAGAACAAAGATCTTTTTACCCTATTTAAAGGAGGATTTGGGACCATGAGAGGCTTAAAGAGAGCACTCAAGTAATGAAGAACAAGAAGAGTTCATCCTAAATATGCATATGTGGGTTTTAGGCCAGGAGGTCGCTATCAAGTGGTATTAGAGAAAAACAATGCTCTTTGGAAAGGTGAATTTGTAGAAAGAAGACGATTGTGCAGACAAGAAGAAAAAGGAACTGGATATACAATTACCTGGATGAATTGTTGCAGAATTGGGGACATAAAAGGAACAAAGTTCAACACAGGAACTTTGAGGTTACAGAGTTTCAACCAAGAAGCATAAGAGATGATTGGAGCACAAGATATTGGAACAAATCTTACAAGTAATAAGTTTTATGGTTTGAGATAACATTGGTGAAAACATGTTTATATTTGTAGTTAGAAACATGAAAATAAAGGATATGGTAGCATCCATTACAACCATAGAATTTGTAACAGAGGAAGAGGGAGAAATTCCTTAGGTGAAGAAGCTCATGGTAGAGCGAACATTACAACAAGGGATGTTGTAAACACTTCCATTTGAGGATTGGAAGTGAGGATAATGATAGAATTTGTTTGAGGAATGTGAGTAGGTGTAGAGCCAAATAAGAGAAGAGGATGCTCATAAGGTTCTAGAGGAGAAAACCAATGATACCAAAAGGTCAAGCTCAAGATAAATATTGATGAGATATTGAGTGGTAAAGTGTAGAGAATTTCTATAGAGGAGGCTTGATGAAGCTCACAGTGAGAAAGGAGACTATCACAAAAGGAGAAGATGAGGATGACTATTGATAATCATGTCCAAGGTTTAGACAGAAACCACAAAAAGAGGGAAGAGAATGCCAAAGAAGTTGGCTAAGATCAAATGATTCAAGAAGAGTTGGATAGAGAGCTTGCTGAGTTAAAGGAGATACTAAATATAATTAGGGAGCTGTTACAAGAAATTGAGGAAAACCAGAGACTAGATTGGAATGTGAAGAAGAATGTCAAATGGCCTATTGTAACGATATATGCAAGGAATATAAGATGGATCTTGAAGCATATATTGCATGCTTGGATCAGAGAAGAAGAACTCAGAGAAGATAAGTACATAAAGTCTTTGGGAGAAGGACTAACAATTCACTTTTGTGAACCAGAGAAGGGAGTGATGCTTGGAGTGGAATATGAGGTTCGAAGTGCGGACCTCATGGAGAGATTGGAAAGTTCATTCCATCATAAGGAGAGGATTCTAGAGGCATCCAAAGAGGCTCAAAAGTCTCATGTTTTTAAAATTATTGAATTTTTTGTGATTGCAGGTTATGAATATAGAAAACCACCATAAGCTGTTATAAAAGAAAAGGGAGAATTGCCTCATGAAGGAATAGCGGAGACATAGATCCATAAATATATTGCATCACAAGGAGAGACATACTTATATCATAAAAGTTGTGAAAGGGAATACCATGCATTTTCAAAGGATGCAGATATTGAAGAAGATGAATATATGGAGAGAATGATAAGTTGGCTTAGAGATACTTCAGATGATGAAGTACATGAACTATCTAAATGGGATATGCAACTACAGTGATGTAAGCATGGACATTTCCAAAGGAGAAATGAAAGTAAAGGATGGTGACAATGTTGAAGATCATTGGTGCATGATCATGGAAAAATCCTTACAAAAATATATAAATTTTTTATTTCAAATATGTCATTTTAATAAAATTCAAGAAGGATTTCAAATATGTCATTTTAATAAAATTAAATTGTTGTATTTTTGTAAGTTTTGAATTGGATTCTAGAAGGATTGTATTAGTTGGAGTGATATATATTTGAATGTAAATCTAATATACCTTGTTAAGAAGATATCTAAGTATAAGGGGATCTTAGAGCAATTGTAGGGATATGGTAGATACTATGGAGTCAAAATAGGATCTGAATCAATTCAAGTATTAAATCCTTTATATATATGTTGTAATCCTTTAGGCATGTAGAGTGTGGCCAATTGAGGAGAAATTAGGCAAAGTCGAGGGGTGGCCAAATTAGTGGAGAATCAAGACAAGGTCGAGGAGAGGTCGATTAATGAAAAATCGAGCAAAGGGAAGGAGCATATATTATGAATCAGGAAAATAAGTGTTTTTATTTGTAAAGTGTTTATAGAGATTCATTAATAGAATCAATATGTTATTGATTCTAAATGAAAGAACAAGATTTTGATCTCTTGTGTGTTATATTTTCTTCTAATTGTGTGTTGTAGGTTCCAGGCCAAACAATGGTTAGATCCTCACGTAAAGGATATATGTTATAGCAAGATTTGCCTCACCTTATGCAAATTTTCTCAGAAGGCCTTTTTCCATTCCCCTATGCAGACTTGAAGTCCCTTTTTGCAAATCCCAGAGCTATAAACAATATTTTTCCACATATACACGCCCTAACTATTATACAACATGCATATATGCAGGTTGCACCACTACAATCGACATACATCGGGTTGTGTGCCCAAAATTAAAAAAATGGTGTCAGGTTTCCATGTCATGTCATGAGATCCATGATCCTTGACCTTCCATATACAGGAAACATTCTGACTCGACCCTTCAGTTCCACTTGAAGGCTATAAATAGGCCATGTCCAAGTTGTGGAAAGAAGGAGAAGAATTCAACTTTGAGAGAAAATTTACTCTGGAGAAATTATTCACCTCATATTGAGTCTGCATCCCTTTGTCCTTTTAATTCTAAACACATTTTTCAACCCCCAATATCTTCTCTAACTGATTGAGAACCTCATTTTATCTCTCATATGAGCTTTCCTTTGGTGGAGGATTGAAGTGGTGGAGGCCCAACTAGAAGGGACTTGGATTCTCGATTCCGAACTGTGTCGAAACGAAAGTTTGTAATTCATTCACTTCTGTTGATTACATTTTAATAGAAATACTTTTTTCTCATCCAATCAATATCTTGAAAATATTTGAATTGTTATTCCATGGGAATATTTGTTATGAATGTTGATGGATTATGCTATTCAATGTGGTAACTTTACATATTATCACCATATGCTTCCGTTTCTTGGTTATTGAGGAAAAGTTGCAGGTGTATTGCTTTGAGTCAAGTGCTCAATAGTGGACTTCACCGAACGTCTGGATGAGGTAGGCCCTTTATCTTGTCTTGTTAGAATATTTGTTTATATAGCATGCCTAGGATTATAGTTGATTTCTGCAGTCATTCCATCTGTTGTGGTTTACCCCTTGCTATAGAGAGATTTTCCTCGTAACATAATTGACGACCATACTGGGGATACTATCTTCTTTTCAGGGTTTGGAGTGTTTTTCTCCTTTGATTTCTCTCGTTTATATGGAGTTTATTGTCTTTTGATTGCTTGACAACCTCTATTCATTTTGAGTCTGAGTTTCTTAGCCTTCGCCTTAGCCTGGCAGTGTTTTAACACATATACGCGGGTTTTTACCTGACAGTCGCATACATGCGTGTGATGCCTTTCTGTAAGAGGCGTATATATGTGGCTTTCTCTTGAACAGTCACATACACCATCCTTTTTTCTTGGTTGCTGAGTTTGATTTTTGTTGGGTAAGCTTTGATGGTTTGTAAGTCTTCGTGGGTCTCTGTTATGACTGTTAAGTGTTTGTGGAATGATAGGAAATCTTTCTTTGGTTCAATTTTCAGGTGGTGCCTTTCTCATCATTCTTTTCATTTGATTGTCCTTGCATATTGGGCTAGGTGTCTACTTCTTGATATCCTACTTGGTTTGTATTCGTTTACATACAGTAGAATATTTATATCAAGTTGTTGTTCAGTCCTTGCATTTTCATTCTTTTATATTGAAAATACAAAAGTATTAATCATTTTTCATTGTTGGCATTTGATCTTTTTGGTCCTTATCATTGATCTTAGTACATGTATAGAAAGATTGCATCTTATTTGAAATTGCAGAACTAAATCGAAAATTGCATTTTGAAAAGCTTATCATTTATTGGGAATTGAAGTTAGGACTTTGCATTTTATTCATATTCATTTATTTTACTTGCTGAGTCATAACATCATTAGTTTCACGACCACACCTTTTTTGAGTAAGCAAGTTTACTAAAAACAACGTTGATATTTTAAAATTGATTAGAAACGATTTTATTTTCTAGGGTGCACAAACTAGCTTAGGATTTAGAGCCTTGGAATAAGATTTTGTGAGTAAACTTCTCCAAGGCTATTAAATCAACATATGTGTCTGACTAAGGGAGTAGTGAAATCCATTATATAATTGGTGACATTAGGAGGCGTCCCTTACACCAGAGTTAAGAACAAGGTCATGTGAGGTTGGTTGAGGGGATATCCCCCCAATACCTTCTGAGCATCAAATATATTTCTGGGGATCTATTCATATATGGGGATCTTGCTAGTATCTTTACCTCTGTGAGAGGCAGTTCTTTCGAGGTTTCAAGATTTTCTACCTTGCCCATTTGGTAGACCTGACTTACGAGTGTTATCCTGTGCATCGGTTATACCATGGTTTCTTAGTTTCTTGACATAGGTACCACATAGGTTACTTGCAGGGGTTATTTTATAGGTTTCGTGGGTCAGATAAGGTTCAGACAACACACAACCTTTATGGAGGATTACCTCTCTGGGGGGATCTAACCAACTGGTTGTTAAGCCCACAAGGGACCTTATAACTTATTCGGATACCTTTGATCTTTTGCATGGAGTCTCAGGCCCCTCTTGGGCAAGGAATACCTACTTTAGGGAGGGAGGTCCCTTTCAACCGCTTTATCCTATTTGTGTGCATATTGGCCTTTTGTTTATTTTATTTTTGTGGTCTCTTTTATTACTAGTTGGCCTTAGGATTTTTCATTGAGTCATGAGTTTTCATTACTATGGTTGGTGGAGCCCCCGTGACTCCCTTAGTTAGAGCTACCCAACCCATGGTCTTTTCTCATTCTATGGGGACAAATCCTTTGGTATTTCCAAGTGGTACGTTGAATCATGATACTCAACCAATACCTTGGGCCTCCAATCATTTTTCTCATGGTATGCCAAACATGTCTTCACACTTTCCATCCTCTATCTTGTCTCCTTATGTGAATCCTAGTTTTGGATATGGGGGAATGATTCCTCCTTATTATCCCTTTTCATTTGGCGTGAGTCATATCCCTCAACTAACTCTTACAGTAGGAGGTTGGAATCTTCCTTCCTATGAATCCAATCCTAGCTTCACTTTTCCAAGAGAAAGTGGTCAAATGGGTGGTCATTCTACTTATTACATCCCGTCCACATATCCTTCTTCTGCTATGTTGGTTCCTACAAACACTTTTCCCATGGAGGACCTCGATCTTTCCCCTGGTGTTTCATCTGGGGGATTCATTTTTATAGTATGGGAAACCCCCTTCACGAGGTTCCTTCATCTGGGGGAAACATATACCCTCACCTGAGTAACACTTGTCATGTCGCTTTATCTTCGCAAGTGACTTCCTCGGTGATGATGCCCTTACAACCCTTTATGAATCATCTTGGAGGAGGATACTTTCCTACTAGACATGGCCATGGTGTATACCAGAACCCTTCCTGGTCTGCAATTTCTCAAAATAGTCTTTCTTGGGACCTTGGTCTCAAATGACACAACCAAGCGCTGCTAGTCCAGTCACTGCAAATCATACTGGAATTATCTAACCAACCTCTGCTATTCATGTTGGAGATTGGTCGAAAATATCTGCAAGTCATGTTGAAGACCAACAACCAACTGCTGCAAGTCATGTTGGGGGCACCAATCTAGTCATTGTTAGTCACACTGCACATACATAACCAACCTCTGCTAGTCATGTTGGGGATTCATCACCAACCTATGCTAGTCATTTTGGGGATTCATCATCAACCTCTACTAGTCATGTTGAAGGTTTGTCACCAACCTCTGCTAGTCATGTTGGGAATTCATCACCAACCTCTGCAATTCAAGTTGGATATTTTCTACTAGCCTCTGCAAGTCATGTTGGGAGCATGCCACTAGCCACTGCAAGTCATGCTAGGGGAATTCATATGATTTAGAAGCCTAGACGTGTAAGACATAATCCCAAGTTCCTTTGTAGTATTTGCAAAGGAGATCACCTTACTCGTTAGTGCCCTATTACTGTTGTGGTACAAGAAGCGTGGTCTTTTCCTGGGCGCCCTTCGGGTTTTGAGTTGTCTTTGGTTTCCCAACCTTCTTTGGTTGATACAGTGGTCACGCCGATGCAATATTTGGCTGACACCACTCTTATTTTTGGGGGATATGTGTCTCTTGACCTTGTTGTCTCACATCCTGTTCAATCAATGGTCATGTCGATGCAATCTTCGGCCAACACCACTCCTATTTTTGAGGGTGATGTATCTCTTGAAATTGTTTTCTTGCATCCTATTCAACCAACGGTTGAAGAAGTGGTCGTGTCGATGAAATATTCAATGAATCCCACTCTTATCTTGGAGAGTGATAAGACTAAGGAAGTGACATTGCCGATGCAATCTCAATCCCACTCTTCTTTTGGATGGTGATGCATCCTTCGACCATGTCTTTAGAATTTCTATTCTTGTACCTTCTGAACAAGGGAGAATTCTACTCTCTCCGAGCATTCTCCCTCCAAGTCCTAGGGTGGTTTCCTTTGATTGGATTGATCTTGTAGAGCCTCAACTTCCTTATTATACACCCTTCTGGATAAGGGTAATTGTTTGATATATTGTAGATAAGGTAACCTCTGCAAGTATTTTATCCTCCTCGACTTGGAAAGCTTTGGGTTTTTCCAAGCTTGTGTCAGTTATATATGAGTTGTTGAATATTGACAGAAGTACTGCACGAGAGCCTTGGCCTCCCCCATTATATGCTGCTTAGAACAACATCCTCCAAGTCTCGTTTAAGCTCTTTTTTGACTCTCTCAAAAAGAGAAAATATTGTCAAGTGAACTTATCTCTTTCACACTTGTTAATTGTATTTGAAAGGACATCTATTTGGTGTAAGTTTAACCCTTTTTCGGACCAAGTAGACTAAATTTAAGAAAAAGAACATTCCTTGGAGTTAAGTTGTAATTGCATCTCATTCTCTTGCTTGCAGTATTGAGCCTATTTCCAGTTCTCTCTTTTGCATTATAAGCCTATCACCTCAATAGTTTGCATCATCAGCCAAGTAGAGCCTTGTTTATATCCTTTGCAGCTTGACACCCTCTACCCAAGAGGAAACATTCCCCTAAGTGTCCATCTCTCGCATGCACCTCCTTGCATTGAGAATAGGTATGTTCCACTGCTGGAGCTAGTTTCTTACTTCTGACACTTGTTTCCTCCTCTGTATCATAACATTCATTTGACTATGAAAAAAAAAGACAGGCAGAAAAATAATATTATCTTATGTTGGAAACAGTCGTGTCGCCTTTGAACAAAGCATAAAATTTTGAGTCCACATGTCATCACAATTTTGGGTTTAGCATGACCTTAGGAAGCTGATCTCAGTATCAATATTTTACTCCCCCTACTGGTTACTCTTTCAGTCCATATGGAGAGTTTGATTCATGCTTCCTGCATCAGAAAGTTTCATCATTGATTATATGCTGCCAGATTCGTCCATATCTTTCATGCTCTTGTTCAAAGGATGTCTATCAACCTGTGTCGGCCATTCCTCAGAACTCTTGACTTTTCATGCTAGCCATACCCTCAGTGTGTCTCAGAATTACATGAAGTTGTAGTCATATTGTGCACCCTGGTCCTACTTTCCTCATTGGTAGGTAACCTTGAACCCACCAGTCGACATTTCATCATTGGTCGTTGACTGGGGGGTTTCCCTTGTGTTTAAAGAAAATAAAACTATTCACACATTGGGATTCATGCAATGTATTGGATTCCACTAGCCTTATTGGTGGTTTCCTCTCCTTTGTGAGCAGTTTTCCTTATTGGATTCTATTCAAAGGGTCTTTTTGTGTCCAACTTGCATATGGTACACGCGAAAGACGCACATGGTCGTTGGTTCATGAACATTCTCTTCATTCGATTTCCTCCAAAACATCAAGCTCCTTCTTTGTACCTCATGCTGAATGATGAGAGATGCCTCAATGCTCTCCATTCAGCGGGTCTCCTTCCATCGACTTCAACCCATCTATTCTGGAAACAAGACCTAGAGTACTGTTGGAGCCGCCCTTGTTTTTACCATGCACAATTTTCAAGTTTTGATACTTGAAATCTAAAGATTGATTTTCTTTTTTCCTTCCGAGATCTTAAGACTCTGAAATCTTATCGCCTGGACAACAATGTTTTCTACTTTCAAAATAGATCCATTTTCGCGAGTATGTTCGCTCTTTTGTTTCATTTCGGGTTCTCGCAGGTCAGATACTTTAAACCTTGAGTTCATACATCCCGAGTCACGAAACGGTGAAATCGTTTTTAATTTCCTCCCAAGACATTAACTAGGGTAAATCTTGTAACTCATGAGTGGACGTTGTCGGGAGTTCGTGTCTCGGCATTCGCGAAACCCAAGTTTCTGTTCTTACATCCCCGAGAGCCGAGAACGCGATAATTCTTGTGATAACCTTGGTCAAGGATTAAAGGTCAAAAAACTAACCATGGTTAAATTTGGTTCTCGGCGCTTCGCCACTCGGCACTTTCTTTCATAAAGTTAAGGCGCCTAAAACCACGAATCACGAGGTTGCGACATGATTATAGAAAGATTAATTAGTAGCCTAATCTAAGATTTTATTCCCATAATTCGAGCCTTAATTATCGCCACTTCGCGGTTTCGCGACTCGGCAAACCTTTCTCCCAAAAATCTGTCTTTGAAGTTCCGAGTCGCGATATCGCGAATAAATTAATTATATAATTAATAATGTTCCAAATCACGATTAATATTAACTAAGCTGAAATCAACACTCGCAGTCTCACGAGTTGATGATTCAAAAGGTTAAAAGGAAATTCACGATGCAGCGAACATCGAGAAAATTATTTAAGTTGCTAAGATTTGAAATTTTAAAATAAAACGAGATACGTCCCGCGCATCGAGGTTTGCACATTTCACGAGGTAACTACTTTATCTCCATACCCCAACTGCCTGTCAAGCCGCGGAACATTGATGACATTAATGAAGAATTAGGGTAAATCCACGAATAAATAAGATCGGATTTACGCAATAAATTGTTTCTGATTGCGATTTGACAGACTTATTTCAAATAGTACAGAGTTTTCAACTATATACGGGAGTTTCATTTTATTTTAAACATTTTTCATAAGCACATAGAGCTCACCTTTCTCCGAGTGAACTAATTTCTGCATGTATACACAAGTCTATCGCAGAAGAGCTAAAACTCAAGTTTCAGCCATGGCTCCACGGAAAGCTGCGAAGGCAAATGTCGAGATTGCAACGCAGGGTTCAGACAATGTCTCCGATACTTCACCTCAGACTGGTGGCTCAGTACCTAGCTGGTCGTTTGTTTCAAATATTCTGCAATCTGAGTTGGTGAATTATTCAGATTCCGATGACAATGATAACAAAAAGGACGACCTGAACACTAAATACAAAATAGTTGTTCAATTGAGAATGCACCGGGTTGCAACCAGACCACGGTTGCTCCCATATTATGACATGATCTGATGGGTGTTGGATCACATAGACTTATCCACCAGAACTATCATAAGTGACCAATAGACCACGGTCAGAACTTTTAGACCAGAGCATATCCAAGCCATGTATAATCTCCCAACAACCTCTGAATACACTTATGATGCTGAATTCCTGGAAGGATTCAAAGAGAAAGAATGCAGTCAATATGACAAAACCATGCCCGGATTGATAAAAGATTGGGTTTGGCGCTCCGCGAAATTCAGAGCAAACGACCAAGGTGTTTATTCAATCTCTTTGTTGGAGCCACAATATATGTATGTGGCAATGATGACATGCCGATTGTTCGAAAGGGAGGATACTGCACATTTCTACATTGCATGGGTACCTCTCATATTTCGGGTAGCAGAAGGTTGCTCATTTAATTGGGCAAATATACTCTCAGACAACTTGTTTAACCGGGTCACTGAGTATCGGGAGAAGAAGGCAAGCGGGAGACCATCTTCATTTTTTATGTCTGCTTATATCATGGACGTGATATGTTCCATGACACCATTCCCTTTGATGAGTTGGGCTTGGAATGCAACCCAAGAAAAACCTGTACATGAATATCACGACAAACTGTGGGAAAATAAAGCAAACAAATTTATTTATGAAATTTTCAACTGGGTGATGGTGCCCCTGCACATCACCATTTTTGGTCGTTCGCCACCTCGCATATCGGATAGCATCACTGCAAATCTGAGTGGTATCGCAGACTGGTACGTAGAAACAGAGTTTTCCTATTTCAGAGTGTTCGGAGCTGTTGTTCCCCCTATTGCGCTACCACTGTTCATCCCTGACAAGCTGGCCTGTCGCGAGATTGCTCGTCAAACAGTGATTGGTGGTGTAAGTAAAGAACTCAAAGCATATTCGAAGAAGGTATGGCCGTTTTTCCCTGTTCGGCTAAATTCTTATTCTTTATTGGATTTCGGGCATGCTAAGGCCGAGGCTACAGCCCTGGAAGACCTGAGTTTGGTCTCCATTGAATATAAAAAACATGATCCTCAGAAAATTGTAAGAAACCATTTGGAAAATTGTGGGCTGAAGAAGTTTGAACACGAGTGTTCACCCTCGGATGACATTTTCCGAGGGGCGAGATCTTATGGGGAGTTGCTATTCAGGATCTGATCCTTAGCACCCGAGGACATGGTGTTGGTATTAAAATTTCAAGATCATAGATGAAGAAGCCTTCCCACTGTGTTGGGAGGTTTGGGTATTTCCGAGGAAAAAGGGAAGGATGTTGAAGGTTCCGAGGAGCAAATTCCTAACCCTGAAAAACACCAGGAAGGGGGGTCTGGGAAGAATCCCGAAGTAGAAAAAGAGACCACGGTTCCACCCAAGGAACATAGTCCAGAGGTGGAAGTAAAAAACACAGACCCGCCAGAAACCCAGAATCCAGAAACTGAGACGAAAACCTCTGATCCTCTGGAGAAACAGGACTCAATCGTCACACCAGGAAAGGCAGCGAAACAGATCGGGGAACCCATCACTTATGTCACCCCCTTGCAGTCAACGCAAGGGAATATAGAAGAGGGATGGATTTTCGGGGAGGAGCTAATGCCTATCAGAGCAGAAGAACTTCCTCCAAATGATTTCTTCTTTGACAAAAAGAGAAAAGCAGTTGTGAAAAGGGAGTTCTACCAGGATGAAGGATCAACTGCTAAAAAATTCAAAGTGATGACATATGGAAAGAATAAAAGGAATGATGAATTCGCCACAAAGATCACAGGAACGCTAGGAGCGTATGCCTCGGCGAATCAATTCTCGGTCGGGATGTTGAAAAATCAGCTCAAAAGAAAGAATCGCCTGATCAAGACTCTCGAAGCCCGAATAGCTTCAGCCGCAGAAAGCGCTAAGAGTCAAGCGAGTGGAGAAATAGAACTGACCCGATTAGTGGATCAAAAGGAAATAGAATTCCTCAAAACCAAGTTGGAACAAGTGAATTCAGTGATCAGAGATGGTCGGATACAGGCAGGTCAGCAGAGGAGTATGATCACAGGGTTACAGGCTCAGTTAGAGGTAGTTGAAAGCAGGATGATCGACATCGAGGGGTTTAAATCCCGAGCGATTGATATTCAGAGAAGGATCTCTTCTGTACAACAGATTTTGTTAGACAAAGTGGGGATGATTTGAGAAGATTTCCTGTTGGTGTATCGGATTTTCGAGAATCTGATTGTCAGAGAAAGGAATGCAGAGGCTGCTCGGGTTGCCTTTCAAGAGGTGGTAATAGCTACTAACAACAGATTTTCATCAGGCTCTCCTGGACTCACTATCGCTGAACAAACTAGAGGTAATATTCTGTTACAGGACTGGGAACATAATATCGCTTTAAGCAAGGAACAGGCCCAAAAAGTAACTAATTCATTAGAAGAAGCCTTCAATGCTATAAACGGTGAGCTGTTAGGAATGGAGAGTGGAGGTGACTCAGAGACGTTAAGGCAAATGAATGTAGATCAGATCTCCCTGGATCTGAAGGAGAAGAATGAGAGAGATTCGACGGATATTTCTAAGACAGACAGGTTGGACATGACTCAAGTTGACAAACACTTAATTCAACCTAGTGCACAACTCAGTGCCCTTGACATCATTGATGCAAAAATTGGTGATAAGATTCCATAGTTAGCCCGAGAATGCTATTTCACCTAGGCCAGCTGTCAAGCGGAACCTTCGCAGCTCGTATCCTAGTTCGTGAACAAATTTAACAGATGCACCGAATCCATACAAAGACAAGCACCTGGCACCTTTTGAAAATAGAGTAGGAGAGATGGAGAAATTTCGCTCCTCTCGTTTGTAACTGAATTTACGAAACCATTGAGTTTCTAAACTGACCTACAAAGTCGTATAAATGGACCACAAAAAGAAGAAGAAAGGACTGGAACTTTTTGGTATTGATTGTAATAGAGTTTTTGCATTAAGAAGTTAATACAAGCAAATTTGAAGATTCCTGATTCCATCCCGACTGTATTACAAGTTTGTTTTCTTTATGTTTCATGTTTCATTTCATTTCATTTCTCATAATTGATGTGTACCGCTATACTTTAGTACAACCACTACTATAGCGAAGGGATTTCACCTTTCTGTAATTGGTTATTGTCTTTCCTCTGCACCAGCTATCAGCGGGTGCAAGACCAATTTGCATTTATAGAATTATATGTTTATTTACGCTATGTCAGTTATTTCGATACTAATATCTTCTTCTGTGTGTGTGTGAGTTTTCTATCGACAGGAACCTCACGTATCTGCAGCTTAATGTTCTTCTTTCATCCTCATCTTTTTATTAAAAATAATACTGTTACGGGAAAGGGCCTTCTGTTTGCATTTCTATTTTATTCTTAAAGTAAAAATTCCTTTTTCTTAAGACCAAATTGAAACAGCGTTAAAATCTCTCCTTAAATCGTTTCCATACTGGTATTGTTCCTCAAATGACTTTCCCTACTGCAACTCAACCTAATATTCAACCCGAACTATCTAATCAAACACATATTGCTTTAAATATTTTCGATACAATCCTTAAAACTGCTAATACCCCGGAGGAACTAGAACGTGCATGGGCAGCCATTGAACAAGATATTACTACCCAGGAACAGTTGGAAGCTAGACAACAAGAACGTAGAAATCTTCATTAGTTTCCTACCGAAGGTTAGTGAAACCCTTTATATCAATCTTTAACATACTTTCGGATGCCTTGACACTGTACTTTTAAGCCTTAGTACAGAATCAGGAACAACATATTTTTGGCGCCGTTACCGGGGATGCGAAGTTACGAAATCTTTTCCCTGGGAAAATGACAAATTTATTTCGTTAATAGTGTTACTCTTTGATAGCGAACATTGAGTACACACAATTTTTAAGGCTTTTCAATATTTCACTTGGCGACTCCACGAAAAAAGAATGAGTTGGAATTCGTTAGAAGGAATACCAGACAAAACCCAGATGGTAAGATGATTACACCTGTTAATAATCCCAAAATTTTTTTAAAAGCTAAATACCATTCAGAACCTTCTACTTCATGCAGTCCTCTGTTTGATACACAAGATCCGACGACAAACTTCTCTGAAGTCAGGGGTGAGATCCATAAAATCTTCCCATCCATACAAAAGGGAAAGGGTCCTTTTGAAAGATCATTGTCATTTGACACACCAGCCTTTTTCCGTCAAAATTTCCCAGTCTCACCTAATTCTGAAAAGTCTGTTACAAACTCATTTTCTACACCTGAGTCGATGGCAGACATTGTAGGAGGTGGTGGAGGTGCTCCTAGTGGAGGTGCTCTTGGAGGAGGAGGTGGAGGTCAAGTAAATGTCCCTCCTCCCAGAGTATTTGCAAAGGTAGCAGCGAGGTACGCTCCCCTGGTTTTACCCGTCCCCCTCCATGATTTGCCCGAAAACTACATCAAAAATATTCCTAAGTTTATTGGTGAGGGAGACCTAACCGCAGTCGAGCATATAAATTTCTTTGATCAATTCACAGACATCTGCAGTATTGGGCACGAGGATGTTTATTCAAGACTCCTTATCTAGAACTTTGAAGGACCGGTCCGAACTTGGTTTCGGAGCCTACCCGCAACCTCTATTCTATCGTATGACGCTTTGGACGATGCTTTCCTAAGACAATGGGGAGAGAGGAAAGATCACTTATATTATCTTACCGAGTTTGGGTCCCTAAAGAAAAAGAACTCAGAAACAGTTATGGAATTTATTATGAGATTCAACAAACTGTATAATAAGATTCCAGCCGCAGTTAAACCCTCTGAACCCTCGGCCAAAGTAAGCTTCGCGGGAGCTTTCGAGCCTGATTTCGCACTACTTTTGCGAGAAAGAAGAGGAGCCACTCTAAATAGAATGCAAGATGATGCTATTGAAATTGAATCAAATATGATGGCTTCGGGAAAATTAAAAGCTAAAGTCGAAACAATGAACCGCAAGAATAGACGCTATAGGGAACTAGCGGGTCCTTCGGGTTCGAATAGATACACTGATGACAGAGTAGACGATATGGCCCGAATAATTAAAGATTTGTCCAACAAAATCTCTAGGATGGAGTTGGAACAGGTTAAAGTTGATTCTTCTAATAAAAAGGACTTCAGGAGAAACCCAAATCCCCAAAATCAACAGAGACAAATAAAGAACGAAGATCAAAAAATACAAGCTCCACTAAAAAACGAAAATTTTATAGGAGCAAATGATCTCCAAGATTTCGGAGATTCGGAAGATGAAGTCACGTGTTTTGGTGATGAATGTTCGCAGCCATTTTTGACCAGGGAAGACTATGAAAAATCTTTAAATACCTCACAACCGTCTAATGAAGATGAAGAAGGTGATCATACCAACCTCTGCGTGTCTCAACCAGAAACAGAAATGATAGCGGCTGATTTTCAACCCAAATACAATCTGAGATCTAAAAATAAGCCCACCTCAACTGACCAACCTAAGAGAATCCTTCAAAGGGGTCAATCACATGAACCTCCTTTGGAAAAGACACTGTTACCCAGAAATAAAGTCAAGGTAGCAAAAACCCAAGATCCTGAGGTGAATAAAGTTGAAACCCAAACAAAGGAAACTGGACAAATAGACAAAGTTACATCTTCGACTAAGATCACGAGTGATAAAGAAATCCAGACAAGCAAGTCCAAAAGAAAAAATGTGGAAGTCCAAACCAAAGAAATGGAAAAGGTAAATACATCTTTCAGTCTTGAAAACGAGTTAAACAAAATTAAAATACCGATTCCTTTGGTAGAATTAGCAAAAAATCCCGCTTATCAGAAGCAGATTGCCAAAGCGATGGGTGTTTACGATCTAGAGAGTCAGTCCGATGTTATCCGAGAAAGTCAGTCTGATGTTATCAATCTGGAAGATGACAGACCTAATATCACCTTTGGTCCTCATTTTGAGGGATCCAAAGACAACATCGCTCCTTTCTATATCACCCTGAACATACATGATCAGTTACTGCATAACTGTATGTTAGACTCCGGGGCTTCACATAATGTTATGCCCAAAATTATAATGGAGAGGCTGGGTCTCCAGATCACTAGACCCTATGGAAATATATACTCTTTCGATTCGAGAAAGGTTAAATGTATGGGGATGATAAAAGATCTGGTAGTTACCCTGGCTCAGGTCCCAGTCAAGAGTATCCTGATGGATGTGGTTATCGCAGATATTCCCCCCAAATATGGTATGCTCTTATCCAGATCATGGGGAGCCAAGTTGGGGGGTTCTCTACAGTTGGATATGTCATATGCCACAATACCTATTTTCGGTGGTCAGTTTACCCGTTTGTACAGAGAAGCAAGACTAGCGTATACCGTCAGTGATCCTCAAAACCCAAATAAATTTCCCATTTATGTTGCAGACCAAGAYCTGGGAAATTGMATATTGTCTTTTGATGAGGGTTTAAATGGATGTCCAKAAGAATTCGATATCAAGCAGGAATATCTTATCCCCTTGACAGACGAGCTGTGCAGTAATGGTATTTGGAAAATGTACTTCKATGGCACCTCGTCTTCYGAAGGAGCTGGTGCTGGGATAATTTTGGTAGCACCTGAAGGTAAGTTTATTGCTCCTTTCTCATATCRTTTGYAGTGGGACATAGATTACACCAATAACATATGTGAGTATGAAGAATTAATCTTAGGTTTAGAGGCTGCAAAGAAGTTAAACATAAAGAATTTGGAGGTTTACGGTGACTCTGAATTAATAGTAAGACAAGTAAACCGACAATACCTAGCCAAGCATCCTAGACTAAGAACATACAGAAATTGTGCTTGGGATTTGATGGAGAATTTGTTCTCATCTGTAAAAGTCCATTTTATTCCTCGCGCAGAGAATCTACACGCTAACGCATTGGCCAAGGCCGCTTCAACCTTTTCTCCTCCCATGAACGTCAAACTAAAATATCACATTGAAATCAAATATAAACCCTCTATACCAGACAATGTTCGACACTGGAAGGTCTTTGAAGATGACGAACAAATTCAGAAATTTCTTACAGCAGTGGGTGAGTTCTCTGAAACACATCTAGACCAAGAGAATCAAAATGACCCAATGTGTATTATGCAAGAGGGTGAAGATCCTGAAACCTTCCAAGAAAAAATAGCGGATCATCGTATGTTGGTCCTTAAAAACAACCAAATTCCTAAAGGCTTAATTCCTTTAGAGAGACTTTTCGATCAAAATGACGTACCTGCGAAATCCACTTTGCAGCCCCAACCAGAAGAAGTGGAGGATTGCGATATGGGAACTGAAAAAGAACCCAGGATAGTAAAGATATCTAAATTCCTCCCTCCCAAGGTAAAAGACCAGTACAAAGACCTACTCAGGCAATATAAAGATGTTTTCGCCTGGTCCTATGATGAGCTTCAGACGTATGATACTTCCATAATTGAGCCCAAGATACCATTGAAGCCTGGGTTCAAGCCTTTTAGGCAAAAGCTCAGGAAATTTAACCCCATTTTGTTGCCCGTCATTGAAAAGGAAGTTAAGAAGCTTTTAGATGCGAAAATAATTGTACCTCTAAGGTACTCAGACTGGGTGGAAAATTTGGTCCCTGTCAGAAAAAAGAATGGAGAAATCAGATTGTGTGTGGATTTCCGGAACTTGAACAGGTCCTCTCTTAAGGATAATTATCCGGTTCCCAAAATGGATCACATCCTAGAAAGGGTAGTTGGAGCAAATCAAATGTCTATGGTAGATTGGTTCTCTGGGTACAACCAAATCGCCATGAACGAACAAGACAGAGAAAAAACTGCTTTCACCACACCATGGGGTACATTCATGTATGAAAAAATGTCGTTTGGTTTGATGAATGGAGGGGCTACATTCCAGCGTGCTATGGACATCGCTTTCGTAGGAGAGAGAGACAAGTTCGTAGTCATCTACCTTGACGATTTGACAGTTTTCTCTAAAACCGATGATGAACATTTGATCCAATTAAAACAGACTTTCGAAAAATGCCGCAGGTATGGCCTATCTTTGAACCCAAAGAAATCACATTTTGCTATGCAGGAAGGTAAGCTTCTGGGGCATATCGTATCTAAAGATGGGATCAAAATTGATCCTAAGAGGATTGAAGCAATAGAAACTATCAGTATTCCTAGAAATGTAAAAGAAATTCAATCTTTCTTAGGTACAATAAATTTTTTACGAAGGTTTATACCAAATTTTGCTGAGATTGTCAAATTGATCACAGGAATGCTGAAGAAAGATAGCAGAGTAAATTGGACGACCGAGGCTAAAGCGTCATTCGCACATATTAAAAAAGTCATCAGCGAGGCACCTGTGTTAGCAAGCCCAGATTACTTGAAATATTTCCTCATCTTCTCGTTTGCTTCTGAACATACTATCGCCGCGGTGTTGCTGCAAAAGGATGATGAAGGCTTCGAACGACCGGTCGAATTTTTTAGCAAGAGCCTTAGAGACGCCGAACTAAAGTATGACATAATGGAAAAACAAGCGTACACAATGGTAAAAGTGCTAAAAGCATTCAGAACCTATGTATTGCATTCAAAAATTATTGCATACATGCCAACCAATGTTGTGAAAGATATACTGGTATAGCCTGATATTGACGGAAAACGAGGGCGCTGGCTCGCTAATATACAAGAATTTGATCTGGAAGTCAAGCCGACTAAATTGATAAAGGGATAGGGTCTGGCCAAACTCTTGGTGGAATCAAATCTTAGAGCCCTTGATATCAACTGCTTTCAAGAGGAAGACGGAGACACACGCTTGCAAGAGCCGGATGACCAGACAGTTTCAAGAAAGGTCGAAGAAAAATTCATGTCGTCAGGCTGGTATAAAGACATAGTGTTCTACTTGTTAAACCTGAGATGTCCAGATGGACTATCGCCAGCCAAATGCAGAACCTTAAAACTTCATGCTATAAAATATTGCATCGCTGAAAACCAGCTTTACTAGAAGGATCCACTCGGGTTCTTACTAGTTTGTTTGGTTGAATCTGAAACTTCACGGGTTATTGAAGAATTTCATGAAGGGGTCTGCGGAGGACACCATGCATGGAGAGCCACAACCTACAAGATTTTGAGGGCCGGATACTATTGGCCGAAACTATTTTCGGATGTCAATGCCAAAGTGCGCGCCTACGACCGGTGTCAAATATTCGCTGGTAAATAGAAACTCCCTGCACTACCACTCGTCCCAGTCAAAAATGAAGCTCCATTCCAACAACGGGGACTAGATTTTATAGGGGAAATTAATCCCCATTCTAGTGCTAAACATAAGTGGATCTTAACAGCCACATATTATTTTACAAAGTGGGTGGAAGCCATTCCAACCAAACGGGCAACAAACTCGGTGGTGATCGATTTCTTGGAAGATAATATCTTGTCAAGATTCGGATGTCCCTGAAATATTATTACTGACAACGCCCAAGCTTTTAAGTCCATGGCTATGATCAACTTCTGTCAGAAGTATAATATAGTCCTCGGCCATTCCACTGCTTATTACCCCCAGGGAAACGGGCTGGCCGAATCGTCCAACAAGAGCCTGGTAAACATAATCAAGAAAATACTGGATGAGAATAAAAGATCCTGGCATGTGCATTTGAAGTACGCGTTGTGGGCAAACTGCATCAGCACTAAAAGGTCTATTGGCATTTTGCCGTTTCAAATGGTCTATGGGATTGATGTTGTTTTGCCTATAAACTTAGTGTTGCCAGTGATGAAATTATGGCAGGATCAGAACGAAGAACCCAATCATGTAACCAGGAGAATTAACCAGCTGATCGAGGTTCAACAGCATAGAGTGGAGGTTGATGAGAAAATGCAGAAGTACCAGGACAATATGAAAGCATTATTCGACCTCAAGGCAAAAGACAGAGAGTTCCTCCCAGGTGACTTAGTGTTAAGATGGGATAAGAGAAGGGAAGAAGCCGCGAAGCATGGAAAATTTGATAACCTTTGGTATGGACCATTCAGGGTCTCGACTCCAGAAGGAAAAAATTCCTTTCTTCTGGAAAATATTGATGGAGAAGTTCTCAGCGCCCCTGTCAACAGGCGGTTTCTAAAGCACTACATGAAGTAACAGTCGTCAGACCTAAAAAAAAAAAAAAACCTTTGTAAATAAAAAAATTTCATTATGAAGGTTTTGTACATATTTATATCTTCTTTTTAACATTTACTTTAAATTTTTGGTTTCTTTCCTAAAATCTCAACACATTTCCAATAAGATTTGTATTTGTTTTTTACAGGATTCCAGCTGTAGATGAAACTAGCAGAGAAAAATAATGTGCAGGTCGGTGTTGGAAATAGAACAACTTAAAACATGTGATACCTAAAAAAATTCATAATCCATAAAGAAAGTGAAAAGAAAAGATAGAGGTAAGCTTTCTCAATATATAGGTCATGAAAGGCTGTTCAAGCGGACTAAGGTAACATTGTTCAAATTGCAATATAAAAGGTTATATAACAGGATTATTTTTGGCTTCATAATCTTCAAATAAATGGATTTGAATGAATACTTTAAACCTAAAAACAGTCAGTAATAATATTTGTCCCTAAATACCTTCGAAATATCAGTCCCGAACTGTTGTGACCTTTTTGTATATTAAGCCTTTGAATTGTTGCCTTGTTTCCTGTCTACCTCCAGGCCTAACTTTTAGTGAGTCACTATCTTCCCGAGTCCTTGTGAAGGGGTAAAATTTTTTCGTTTTAAACTTCATGGATTTCGAAACAGAGCTTAATGAGAAAGCTGGTCTTCACAAATACTTGATCTTCTGCTAATGCTAAGGAACGTCATAGTGATCCTAACTTTCCTAGGTTCTTCAACAGCGTCGAAAAAATTCAAAGATTGCTTGAACAGGATGTCCCTTAAATTTTTATTATATTCCCCTGTCTCCCTAAGAACAAAGGTCTTGTGAGGGTCAAAGGAATATTGATACCGAGCAATCAAAATGAGTTGACAGACCTCTGATACAAATTTTACACAGATCTCAGCCCTGATATAAACTGATTTCTCCCATCTTCGTGTTTTAAAAGTAAATTACAAAGACATGTGGTGAAAGGAAATTCAGAAATGATTGCCCCCACCTAGTACAGGAAGACAATGAAAGGAAATTCAGAAATGATTTTCCTCGTCTTAGCGTTTAAACGCATAAATATTTTCCGAAGTGGTGAAAAGAAATTCAACAAAAAGGGGTCAGACAACTTCACCGGGGTACTAAACAAGCTCACTGGAAGTGAAGCAATGTCTGAGAGATCTATAAGGTTGTTATACAAAAATATCAATCTACTCCGGTAACCAATGCTTTCTGAAAACCTGATCGTTTCCCCAAATTCCGACGAGACTTCCCTATTTAAAATTATATAATATCTTTCTTTTGATGCAAGTTGAGAATCACAAGATCTGTTGAATATCCTAGGGTTGTTTCGACTGTCTTAAAGCGCCCCCAAAGTTAGTAGTGAGAAAGGGAAAGTTGTGAAAGTGATTTCAGCCGTGTTTGGAAAGAGTATCTGAGTTCGAAAAAACTTCTTGAAGTACAAAACGAAGCTTTTCCCTCCCTTCTATCTTTTTCCTTGAATTTTTCTGTTGATTTTAGCTTGTGACTCCATTTACCCAATATTGGCACCTAGTCTACTGTTCTTCCCGCCTCACAGGAAGGCGGGATCCCTAGTTGGAGCCTATGTTGGAGCCGCCCTTGTTTTCACCGTGCACAATTTTCAAGTTTTGATACTTGAAATCTAAAGATTGATTTTCCTTTTTCCTTCCGAGATCTTAAGACTCTGAAATATTATCGCCTGGAGAACAATGTTTTCTACTTTCAAAATAGATCCATTTTCGCAAGTATTTTCGCTCTTTTGTTTCATTTCGGGTTCTCGCAGGTCGGATACTTTAAACCTTGAGTTCATACATCCCAAGTCACAAAACGGCAAAATCGTTTTTAATTTCCGCCCAAGACATTAACTAGGGTAAATCTTGTAACTCATGAGTGGACGTTGTCGGGAGTTCGTGTCTCGGCATTCGTGAAACCCAAGTTTCTGTTCTTACATCCCCGAGAGCCGAGAACGCGATAATTCTTGTGATAACCTTGGTCAAGGATTAAAGGTCAAAAAACTAACCATGGTTAAATTTGGTTCTCGACGCTTCGCCACTCGGCACTTTCTTTCATAAAGTTAAGGCGCCTAAAACCCCGACTCACGAGGTTGCGACATGATTATAGCAAGATTAATTAGTAGCATAATCTAAGATTTTCTTCCCATAATTCGAGCCTTAATTATCGCCACTTCGCGGTTTCGCGACTCGGCACACCTTTCTCCCAAAAATCTGTCTTCAAAGTTCCGAGTCGCGATATCGCGAATAAATTAATTATATAATTAATAATGTTCGAAATCACGGTTACTATTAACTAAGCTGAAATCGACACTCACAGTCTCGCGAGTTGATGAGTCAAAAGGTTAAAAGGAAATTCACGATGCAGCGAACAGTGAGAAAATTATTTAAGTTGCTAAGATTTGAATTTTTAAAATAAAACGAGATACGTCCTGCACATCGAGGTTTGCACATTTCACGAGGTAACTACTTGCTCTCCATACCCTGACTGCCTGTCAAGCCACAGAACATTGATGACATTAATGAAGAATTAGGGTAAATCCACGAATAAATAAGATCGGATTTACGCAATAAATTGTTTCTGATTGCGATTTGACAGACTTATTTCAAATAGTACAGAGTTTTCAACTATATACGGGAGTTTCATTTTATTTTAAACATTTTTCATAAGCACACAGAGCTCACCTTTCTCTGAGTGAACTAATTTCTTCATGTATACACAGGTCTATCGCAGAAGAGTGAAAACTCAAGTTTAAGCCATGGCTCCACGGAAAGATGCGAAGGCAAATGTCGAGATTGCAGCGCAGTGTTCAGAAAATGTCTCCGATACTTCACCTCAGACTGGTGGCTCAGTACCTAGCTGGTCGTTTGTTTCAGATATTCTGCAATCTGAGTTGGTGAATTATTCAGATTCCGATGACAATGATAACGAAAAGGACGACATGAACACTAAATACAAAATAGTTGTTCAATCAGGAATGCACCGGGTTGCAACCAGGCCACGGTTGCTCCCATATTATGACATGATCTGATGGGCATTGGATCACATAGACTTACCCACCAGAACTATCATAAGCGACCAACGGACCACGGTCGGAACTTTTAGACCAAAGCATATCCAAGCCATGTATAAGCTCCCAACAACCTCTGAATACACTTATGATGCTGAATTCCTGGAAGGATTCAAAGAGAAAGAATGCAGTCAATATGAAAAAACCATGCCCGGATTGATAAAAGATTGGGTTTCGCACTCCGCGAAATTCAGAGCAAACGACCAAGGTGTTTATTCAATCTCTTCGCTAGAGCCACAATATATGTATGTGGAAATGATGATATGTCGACTTTTCGGAAGGGAGGATACTGCGCATTTCTACATTGCATGGGTACCTCTCATATTTTAGGTAGCAGAAGGTTGCTCATTTAATTGGGCAAAGATACTCTCGGATAGCTTGTTTAACCGGGTCACTGAGTATCGGGAGCAGAAGGCAAGCGGGAGACCATCTTCATTTTTTATGTCTGCTTATATCATGGAGGCGATATGTTCCATGACACCGTTCCCTTTGATGAGTTGGGCTTGGAATGCAACCTAAGAAAACCTGTACATGAATATCACGACAAACTGTGGGAAAATAAAGCAAAAAAATTTATTTATGAAATTTTCAACTGGGTGATGGTGCCCCTGCACATCACCATTTTTGGTCGTTCGCCACCTTGCATATCGGATAGCATCGCTGCAAATCTGAGTGGTATCGCGGACTGGTACGTAGAAACAGAGTTTTCCTATTTCAGAGTGTTCGGAGCTGCTGTTCCCCCTCTTGCGCTACCACTGTTCATCCCCGAAAAGCTGTCCTATCGCGAGATCGCCCGTCAAACAGTGATTGGTGGTGTAAGTAAAGAACTCAAAGAATCTTCGAAGAAGGTATGGCCATTTTTCTCTGTTCGGCTAAATTCTTATTCTTTATTGGATTTCGGGCATGCTAAGGTTGAGGCTGCAGCCATGGAAGACCTGAGTTTGGTCTCCATTGAATATAAAAAATATGATCCTCAGAAAATTGTAAGCAACCATTTGGAAAATTGTGGGCTGAAGAAGTTTGAACACGAGTGTTCACCCTCGGATGACATTTTCCGAGGGGCGAGATCTTATGGGGAGGTGCTAGTCAAGATCCGATCCTTAGCACCCGAGGACATGGCGTCGGTATTAAAATTTCAAGATCATAGACGAAGAAGCCTTCCCACTGTGTTGGGAGGTTTGGGTATTTCCGAGGAAAAAGGGAAGGATGCTGAAGGTTCCGAGGAGCAAATTACTAACCCCAAAAAACACCAGGAAGGGGGGTCTGGGAAGAATCCCGAAGCAGAACAAGAGACCACGGTTCCACCCAAGGAACATAGTCCAGAGGTGGAAGTAAAAAACACAGACCCGCCAGAAACCCAGAATCCAGAAACTGAGACGAAAACCTCTGATCCTCCGGAGAAACAGGACTCAATCGTCACACCAGGAAAGGCAGCGAAACAGATTGGGGAACCCATCACTTATGTCACCCCCTTGCAGTCAACGCAAGGGAATATAGAAGAGGGATGGATTTTCGGGGAGGATCTAATGCCTATTAGAGCAGAAGAACTTACTCCAAATGAGTTCTTCTTTGACAAAAAGAGAAAAGCAGTTGTGAAAAGGGAGTTCTACCAGGATGAAGGATCAACTGCTAAAAAATTCAAAGTGATGACAGATGGAAAGAATAAAAAGAATGATGAATTCACCACAGAGATCATAGGAATGCTAGGAGTGTATGCCTCCGCGAATCAATTCTCGGTCGGGATGTTGAAAAATCATCTCAAAAGAAAGAATCGCCTGATCAAGACTCTCGAAGCCCGAATAGCTTCAGCCACAGAAAGCGCTAATAGTCAGGGGAGTGGAGAAATAGAACTGGCCCGATTGGCAGATCAAAAGGAAATATAAGTCCTCAAAACCAAGTTGGAACAAGCAAATTCAGTGATCAGAGATGGTCGGATACAGGCAGGTCAGCAGAGGAGTATGATCACAGGGTTACAGGCTCAGTTAGAGGTCGTTGAAAGCAGGATGATCGACGTCGAGGGGTTTAAATCCCGAGCGATTGATATTCAGAGCAGGATCTCTTCTGTACAACAGAGTCTGTTAGACAAAGTGGGGGTGATTCGAGAAGATTGCCTGTTGGTGTATCGGATTTCCGAGAATCTGATTGTCAGAGAAAGGAACGCAAAGGCTGCTCGGGTTGCCTTTCAAGAGGCGGTAATAGCTACTAACAACAGATTTTCGTCAGGCTCTCCTGGACTCACTATCGCTGAACAAACTAGAGGTAATATTCTGTTAAAGGACTGGGAACATAATATTGCTTTAAGCAAGGAACATGCCCAAAAAGTAACTAATTCATTAGAAGAAGCCTTCAATGCTATAAACGGTGAGCTGTTAGGAATGGAGAGTGGAGGTGACTCAGAGACGTTAAGGAAAATGAATGTATATTAGATCTCCCTCGATCTGAAGGAGAAGAATGAGAGAGATTCGACAGATATTTCTAAGACAGTCAGGTTGGACATGACTCAAGTTGACAAACACTTAATTCAACCCAGCACACAACTCAGCACCCTTGACATCATTGATGCACAAATTGGTGATAAGCTTCCATAGTTATCCCGAGAATGCTATTTCGCCGAGGCCAGCTGTCAAGCGGAACCTTCACAGCTCGTATCCCAGTTCATGAACAAATGTAACAGATGCACCGAATCCATACAAAGACAAGCACCTAGCACCTTTTGAAAATAGAGTAGGAGATATGGAGAAATTTCACTCCTCTCGTTTGTAACTGAATTTACGAAACCGTTGAGTTTCTAAACTGACCTGCAAAGTTGTATAAATGGACCACAAAAAGAAGAAGAAAGGGCTGGACCTTTTTGGTATTGATTTTAATAGAGTTTTTTCATTAAGAAGTTAATACAAGCAAATTTGAAGATTCCCGATTCTGTCCCGACTGTATTACAAGTTTGTTTTCTTTATGTTTCATGTTTCATTTCATTTCATTTCTCATAATTGATGTGTATCGCTATACTTTAGTACGACCACTACTATAACGAAGGGATTTCACCTTTCTGTAATTGGTTATTGTCTTTCCTCTGCACCATCTATCAGCGTGTGTAAGACCAATTTTCATTTACAAAATTATATGTTTATTTACGCTATGTCAGTTATTTCCATACTAATATCTTCTTCTATGTGTGTGTGAGTTTTCTATCGACAGGAACCTCACGTATCTGCAGCTTAATGTTCTTCTTTCGTCCTCATCTTTTTATTAAAAATAATATTGTTACGGGAAAGGGCCTTCTGTTTGCATTTCTATTTTATTCTTAAAGTAAAAATTCCTTTTTCTTAAGACCAAATTGAAATAGCGTTAAAATCTCTCCTTAAATCATTTCCATACTGGTACTGTTCCTCAAATGACTGTCCCTACTGCAACTCAACCTAATATTCAACCCAGACTATCTAATCAAACACATATTGCTTTAAATCTTTTCGATACAATCCTTAAAACTGCTAATACCCGGGAGGAACTAGAACATGCATGGGCAACCATTGAACAAGATATTACTACCCAGGAATAGTTGGAATCTAGACAATGAGAACATAGAAATCTTCATTAGTTTCCTACCGAAGGTTAGCGAAATCCTTTATATCAATCTTTAACATAATTTCGGATGCCTTGACACTGTACTTTTAAGCCTTAATACAGACTCAGGAACAACAAGTACTATGAATACCTAGAGGCTTGCAGTCATTAGTGGTAGGTTCTCTCACCATCGATAGTTGGGAATACATCAATGTCCCATGAATGATGGATTTTTCAAGTGTTCGACCTCGACACCTTTATTCACACTTGTAGGAATTTACTCAATGCCTTGATACCTACTTTCATTATCGGTAGGTTGTCTTGCGGTTTTTAATGGTATACCTTAATGATCGATAATCAAATGAAGTCTCATTGTGTTCAAACTCAACTCCTTTATTCACACGATGTAAACCCGCACCTTTGGAGGATTGTGTAGAAGAATTGAAAACATCAATTCATAGTCACAACTTTCTTGAGTTTTTGATATCTTTCATTTGACTAGTACCTATGTGACTTCAATGACCATGGGAGATTAGATTGTACTCCATTGTATACAGATATCTTCAGATTGATTTTAAGACTGGTGTTATTGGGCCATGTTCATGACTATGATAGCCTTTGGCATATATCCACCTTTGTATTTCCTACTCATGGCCATGAAAAATTGTTTTGTATATTTCACATGGATCTGCAGTGTAATTCAAAGCGGTAGCCATGTGCACAGAGTCAGTATAGATTGTAATATTCTCATGAGAAACTAGTTCTTCCAGATGGGTTTCCATTACTCCACTTCTGTGTATTATAATGTATTTGGGCCATCGTAGATACTCCTCTGACCTCTGACATTAGGGGGCATCTGTTATAGCAATATTTTCCTCATCTTATGCAAATTTTCTCAGAAGGCCTTTTTCCATTTCCCTATGCAAACATGAAGTCCCTTTTTTCAAATCCCATAGCTAAAAACAATATTTTCCCACATATATGCACCCTAACTATTATACATCATGCGTATACGCATGTTGCACCACTACATCTTGTGTACATCGGGTTTTGTGCCCAAAATTAAAAAATGGTGTCAGGTTTCCATGTCACGTCATGAGATCCATGATCCTTGACCTTCCATATACTAGAAACGTTTTGACTCGGCCCTTCAGTTCCACTTCAAGGCTATAAATGGGCCATATCCAAGCTGTGGAAAGAAGGGGAAGAATTCAACTTTGAGAGAAAAGTTACTCTGGAGAAATTATTCACTTCATATTGAGTGTGGATCCCTTTATCCTTTTAAGTTTGAACAGATTGTTCAGAACCCAAGATCTTCCCTACTTTATTGAGAACCTCATTGTCTCTCTTATATGAGATTTTCTTTGGTGGAGGATTGAAGTGGTGGAGGCCCAGCTGGAAGGGACTTAGTTTCTTGGTTCTGAACCATGCTGACATGGAAGTTTGTAATTCATTCACTTCCGTTGGTTACATTTTAATAGAAATATTCTTTTCTTGTCCAATTAATATCTTGCAAATATTTGAATTGTTATTCCATGGGGATATTTGTTATGAATGTTGATGGGTTATGCTATTGAATGCGCTAACTTTATATATTATCACCATATGCTTACGTTTCTTGGTTGTTGAGAACAAGTTGCAGGTGTATTTCTTTGAGTCAAGTGCTCAATGGTGGACTTCATCGAATGTTTGGTAATACTTAGAACACATCACCAAAAGACTTCATCCTCCCTTGAAATCTAGCCTTCTTTACTTTTGATTTCCTCTGAAATTTGACTTGTGTATCAAATGAATGTATAATGATATTTATTTATACCATTTATGTCTCTTTATTTTAACATTAGGGCTGACTTGACACTTTCTTATTTTGTAATTCTTTTCGTTAATTATCTTCAGGGCCTACATGCACTTCATTCTTCAATTCACTTTGTCATCTTCAAAAATTCATTTCTCCTCAACCATGAGAATCCACGTGACGTGCCACATACCACCGGAAACAAAATGATGTATACTATCCATCCATGTGTGTTGTATCTGCATGTGCATTTTCCTTCATGTCCAAATACCTTCATCAATATTGTGGTCCAAAACCCATGACTAGGGTTGACATCAATGACAACAACCAATCTTCCAACCATCTCCCCCTTTGTCATTGATGTAAACACTCATTCTCCCCCTGTCATCATGATCCCAATTTCTCTCCCCCTTTGACATCAATGGCAAAGGGTGGGGCTTCTCCCCCTGAATTTAATGACAAAAGGTAACTCTCTTCTTTGGGGTTGCTCCCCCTGAACATATAGCACTTAATAACACTTCATTTTTATGGTCTCTTTCTTCCTTGGAGATTTTTCGTGGTTTTAGGACATATATGTTACTTGGTCTTCTTGTTGCAGTTGCAACCAATATTCCTGAGTTATTTTCTCTGATTTTACATTTTCGGGAGTCAACCGTAAGAGTGTATCCTTGATCACAGATTTTACTAACACTAAGTAGATTATGCTTCAAGTCTTCAACCAATAGGACATTCTTTTCTTTTACATTTTTGCTTCCAAGCTATACTACACCTTTTCCAAGTATTTTGGCAGATGAGTCATCTCCAAATGCAATATTTCCACCCTTTCTCTTCCAGCTAATGAATTTTTCTTGATCCCCGGTCATGTGTGAAGAACATCCACTGTCTATGTGCCATTCATATTCTTCTTTACATTCTTTAGCGGTCAATGTTATTCGAAAATCTTCATTGTTTGGAATCTCTTTTCTTCTCCATACTGTGGTTGGCATAGCGACATCTTCATTCATATATCTACAATCTCGTGCTTTGTGACCAAGATAATTACATTTGTAGCATGCAATATTTTTTTCCGTCAATGGGGAAAATGAATTATAACTTCTGTTGACAAATCCATGATTATTTCCATATCTTTTATTTACACCATTCATGTTTCTTGCATATGTGTTCCTTTCATTGATTCTGCAATTAATTGCCTTATGTCCAAAAAATTTCAAGTATAACAATGACCAAGAAAGAAATTTTGATACCTTGGAGTAAGTGGGCTTCTTTGTGATGTAGTCCATCTGGGTTCATGATCTATTATTCTGTAGTTTCCTTCATACTAATTGAATCTTCTTTGATTCCTGAAGGTAGGAGGTCTTCTTGGATATTCATCTATTTTTTAATCATTCATTCTTTCTGGTATCCTGGTCCACTTCTCATCAAATGCATGTGTAGCTCTTTCTTCAACCTTCTTGTTGGTATTTGCATCTTCTTTGTATGAAGTTTCACCCATGCATCCAAGATGTGTTAAGTCTTTTGTCACTTGAGAGTTTCTTAAGCTCTTCCTCAATGAGACAACGTCTTGTTCAAGTTTCTCACAATCTTCTTCTTTCTTCATCATTTGGACATTCCTTACTTCTCCTATTCTTCTTTCTTCTTCGAGTAGAGTTTTCAAGGAAATGGTTTCTTCTCTTAGTTTCTCAAAGTCTTCTAATTGTTTCTT
>ML838543.1:0-13165 GCA_009831015.1 Picea engelmannii
ATATATATATATATATATATATATATATATATATATATATATATAATAATTAATAATTAATAAAAAAAATAATTAATGGAAAGATAATAATGGAAAAGACATTTCCATTAATGAAAGAGAACTTCGCCAAAGTATATATATAGGGACCCTCAATTGTAATATATAATCTCATACAATATTTACTTACAACTACCTCTCATCAAGTCCACTAAGTATTGTTGAGATTTTCAGTGTGTAATTATTCTATGATAATAGTAGCATTTCAATCATAAGGAAATAATTATCATACCTGAAAATTAGAAAATTTAACATGGTATCAGAGCTAGTAAAAGATTTCAGTGCCAGATTTGATAGATCTGCTTAAGATATTTTATTTTTTGCAATTGTATGGTCATGATCATGAGTGGCTTGTGCACATAGAGCGACCACATTCCCTTTGGTCGTGATTTTCCTAATTACAGGGTGTGACCACCTTAAGGATTGTACTACATAGTGATACCAACTCTTTTGATCACTCTCTACTTCTTTGCAAGTTGTGATCAGTCGCATTGTGATAACTAAAAGAGATGTTATATACTCCACAACAATGATCGTTGTTCAAAAGGAAGGTCTATACATATTGTTGGGACAACTAGCCCATGCATTGGTACATGAAAACATCAATTTGTGTGAGCTATGGAATCAAAGATTTTCACACTTAAATTACAAGGATTTAACAACATTGAAGAGGATGGTCACAGAAATTCCATAGCTTTAGGTAGAGCATGATGGAATTTGCAGAGGATGTGCACTTGAAAATAATTCCAAGGGATATTTTCTAAGAAGTGAAAACATGTCCAAGGGGATATTTGATCTAGTGCATTTAGATGTATGCGGACCGATGATAATATCATCCTTGGGTGGCTTCTTGTACTATGTGACATTCAATGATGATTTCTCCCAGAAGGCATGGATCTACTTCATGAATACAAGGATGAAGTCTTCAACAGGTTCAAAGAGTTCAAGGCTTAGACAAAGAACTTAACTGGGAATAAGATTAGGGTTTTAAGGACAGATAATGGAGGAGAGTATACTTCCATTGACTTTAGTGATTTCTGCAAGGAAGCAGGGATCAAGAGGAAGTTGACAGTTCCTTACAACCCTCAACAGAATGATGTTTCCATGACTAGGAAGAGTCCATATTGGCTTTGTGACACTTTTTAAGATGTAGAAGGGCATGCAACTCCTAGTGGTACTTTCAGGGAGAGAGAAAAACCTCAAAGGTTATCCAGTTATGTAGCATTGATGAGTCACATGATTGATTTTGAACCTTCCATATATGAGGAGGTTGCATGCCAATAGGTTTGGAAGGATTCCATGATGAAATATTAGTCCATCATGAAGAATGATGTGTGGGAGATAGTTTTAAGACTATAGGGTAAGTCAGTGGTGAATTCCAAGTAGATCTATAATATTAAACATGCAGAAGATGGCAGCATCGAGAAGTAAAAAGAGAGGTTTTTGGCGAGAGGATTCTCTTAGAAAGAGGGAGTGGACTATGAGGATAATTTTTCTCCAGTCATCAAGTACACTTCCATTGGGACTATTATTTATATTGCTTCAACCATGGGTTGGATATTACATCAAGTGGATGTAAAGACCACGTTCCTCAACAATGTGATTGAGGAAGGAGTGTACATAGAGAAACCTAAAGGCTTTGTGATACATGGGAATAAGTCTCATGTTTGTAAGTTAAACAAGGCTTTCTGTGGACTCAAGCAGGCACCTAGGGCATGGTACACCAGGATTGATGGATACTTGATGATTTTATACTTCACCAAGATTGACACAGATCCCAGCCTTTACTGCAAGGTTTTTGATGGTGATCCATTGATATTGGTGATGTATGTTGATTATTTGTCCCTTACAGAGGCAAAGCGGCTCATTGTCGAGTGTAAGAGGGAGTTATCCTCAAAGATCGAAATTAAGGATCTTGTCTTGATGCATTATTTCTTGGGACTGGAAGTGTGGCAGAAACTAGGTGAGATATTCCTTGGATGAGGAAAGTACATAGTTGAGATCTTGAGAAGATTCAGTATGATGTACTGTAAGTCCATGGCTACACCTATGATGACAAATCTAACAAAGTTGAGTGATTCCACTTCAGATTCAAATTTGGTGGATCCCACTATGTATAGGAATTTGATTGGATCCTTGATGTACATGGTCAACACCAGGGTGGATATTTGCTTTTCACTGAGCACCCTAAGCTAGTTTATGGTTGAGCTAAGGAATTTACTTTGGGTTGCAATAAAGAATGTGTTGAGGTAACAATGTGTTACAGTTGGATATGGTCTGAGATATGTCTTAGGTGGTGAAGTGAGGCTGCAAGGATATACTGATTCTGACTAGGAAGAGAGTGCAGTGGACAAAAAGAGAACCTTGGGGTGTTTCTTCAACTTAGTGTCAGCTATGATATCCTGGTTTAGTAGGAAGAATACTTATGTAGCACTCAATACATTAGAATCAGAGTATATCACAACCATTTTCGCAATTCATGAAGCAATATGTCTTTAGAAGCTTCTTGTAGGACTATTTGATCAAGAGCTAGAGACGACCTTGATACATTGTGATAATCAAAGCTCTGTCAAGATTTTGAAAAATCTAGTACTTCATGATAGGTCAAAGCACATTGAGATCAAATATCACTTCATTCGAGACATGGTACAAAAGGGAGCAGTAAAGCTCCAATACATATCCATAGATGAGCACATGGCAGACATCCTCGCCAAGCCTCTCTCTAGGGTAAAGTTTTTATACTTCAGAGACAAGTTTGGCATGATTTAGAATGTCTCCCTCACTAAGAGGGAGTGTTTATGTTTCAGAAATGGGCATACATTCTCCCACATTGGTCATGTCGATTTGACCAAGGGAGAATGATACATTCACTCATGGGCCTATGTTGATTTGGCTAGTGGTGAATGGCCCAAGATGTTGATATTTCTCCAGTTAGAAACATTGGGCATACATTCTCCCATATTGGTCATGCTGATTTAACCAAGGGAAATGACTCATTCAATCATGAGGCTTTTCTAGTGGTGAATGGACCAAGTGTAGTCTTTCTCTTGATGAGGGGTGGATAGACTCAAGGTGATCTCACATTGCTTTCTCCAGGATGGAGTGATCTATATTAATTAGACGTGCATGTGAGGAAATAAAATCAACATAAATATAATATATAAATAAGATATTTATAATATAATGTGTATAAATATATATAATCAATAATTAATAACTAATAACTAATTAATTAATTAAAAGACAATGATGGAAAAGACATGTCCACTAATGAAAGGGCACTCTACCCAAGTATATATATCAAGGCCCTCAATTGTAATATATAATCTCATACAATATTTACTTGCAACAACCTCTCATCAAGTCCACTAAGTGTTTTTGAGATTTTCAATGTGTAATTATTCTATGATAACAATAACATTTAAATCATAAGGCAATAATTATCAGATATGAAAATCAGAAAATTCAACAATCATAAATTGTCATCCTCTTCCAATCCCAATGGTTAAATGACAGGTGACATAATTCCTTTGTGTATGCAAAACCATTTCTCACCATTTTGATATGTTCATAATTCCAATGGCCAACTCTTTTTTAGTTACTTATGGATGAAATCAATGTAAAACTTTATACAATAAAATAAAACTCCTATTTATTTTCACCATTTCATAAAGAATTGGGCTCTCCAAACTAATCAAAATGATGGTGGCCTTCAATTTATAAAATAATAACTCTCTTAAAACATGTGATGTTGCAAGCATGTTTATGTTGAGTATCAAGTAGAGTTTCCATATTTGCAAATCATTTGATTTATTTTTAATTGGAAAAACGTGTGTATGTTATTAGTTGTTTGGTGTCAGAGACTCTAATGGTGAATTCAATTTTTTTATTCAACCAAATTGTACCCTCAATATAATTGCGCTATCATATGAATAGAGAATACATAATTTAACATTTTGAATATAAACCATGGGGGATTCACCTCGTTAACCAATATCTTATCATGTTCATTCACAAAGGGGGTTTTTAAATTGTGAAAAATAAAGTCAATATATTGTAGGTATTGCGAGGGGTATCGAGTGGTTACTCAAGTCCCTCTCATAGGAGATGTCAGGGAAGACCATGTGGAAACAACTAAATCTGTTTCTGCATTTATGGATGCAACCATAGACAATATACAAATTCTATGCAAGTAGAATCAAGAGAAAGAGGTGAGGCTCGAGGAACTAGAAGAAATAATTCAAAAAGAAAATATCAATGAAATAAGTCTCCTCGAATTTAAGGCTAGTGCGGAAAGAGTTAGCAATGATTTGGAAGGTGCCATCATTGACATGTAAGCCAATATACACCTCTTCCAAAATGCGGTTACAATAGTCATTGACCAAAACAATCGGATACAAGTGAAGTTGACACAATACAACATTGTCTGTGAAGGTATAGCTGACATTAATACATGGATATCGTAGAATCTGGATGCACCTCCTGAGCTATATAGACCCTCAAAATCAATAAGAAATGCATATATGTACACATTATAGCATTGCCAGCAGATAGGCCAAAGAGCAGATAAAGAAGTAACCAAGGCAATGTCAATATGTTCAAGAATTCACAAATCTACCCAGGAACTGATAAGGAATGGTTGTCTCCCAAGATTGTATGAAATTAGGAAGAATTCATCACAGAAGAATTGGTGAATGCAGTATAGGACATAACGAGCCAAAGGAAACAGATAGTCAAAATGACGACCTTTGTGTCCACTAATCTCATTGACCAACATCTGTTACAATAAGTGAAGGTTCACACTATGGTACAAGATTTTATGACAAAATTAGAAAATGATATGAGCACCCTTTATGACAACATTTCCATGAATGACGTAACACTAGAACAACAAACATATAGGAGAATTGAGTCACTATATGACCAGTTGGAAGTTTGGATAGCTTATATCCAACGAAAAAGTTCATAGGGAAAGGACAAAATAGTTGTTTTTCTCTCATCCTTTTCCTAACCACTTCAAATTTCGTCCTTTCTTCCACTTGTCATTAGGAAAGAGAATATGAATAGTTTTGTAATTTCCTCTTCAAGAAGAATGCAAAAGGACACATAGGAGTTACTAGATTTTTGTATAAAATAGGATAGAAGCTCCTTTGAAAAGGGATTTTGGCTCTTCAAAAATTATAAACTTCTGAACTACTTTGGGAATACAATCTCAACTAAAATTAGAGAGTTGTCCTTATATTTTTCATGTGCTATTGTTGAAATTGTTAATATGGAGAATCCCTCAGGGCCAACTTTCAACAAAGAGAAGAAATTGCATGTGTGGTTGTTTTTGTTGTGAATTGTTTCAAGCAAGATGTATGTTGTTCACATGGGTTGTAAGAGCATGTTTTTTTATGGACTATTCTAATGCAATATATTTTCTTTTGCAATTTTTTTACTCTTTCTTATATTACATGTCCTAAACGAATGAGTTATGAATCTATGAAGAAATGTGACTTAGACTATTCTGGTTATTGACTTGTATGCATGTGTTTCTAACTATGTACCTTCATGAAAGCTATATGATTGGTGTTTATGCATAGTTTAGTTTCATTACGACTCATTCAGTTACTATAGCTCACTCCTAGATAGGATAGGGTAGATTAGAACTAGATTAGACCTGCATTTACATAGTCTTCATATACATATTTTGTTTGCATAACAACCCATCACTCACCCTCATCGGTGGACTAGGTAGTAACTGTTAAAACCAACCAGCAATGGTTGTCGGTCCAGAATCTGGATGGGTTCCCTATTCCAAACGATGAGAGGTCCAATTGGGAATTATGACCAGGGAAAACCCCTTACTATTGTCGGAAGAATTTGGACCTATTAATAGGGTTATAAAAAGGGGTATATAGTAAAAATAGGGGTTTCTTTTATTGGAAATATGTATTGGGAGGGGGGTAAAACAAAAAGGAGTTTTGGAGGTATTTATCAATATCTAGTGAAACTAGGGGTATTCTTTAATATCCCACGTATGAAGGTGCTGTGTCATAGGTGCTCTCAATGAATACCCCATGATATAAACTGAAGGTGATGTTGATGTTATAAAACCCATTTTCTGTGATCTATATCTCCTATGTTGTGTGAATTAACTCATTGAAACTATTGTGAATTTCAAAGAAATTTAGTTCAAATTGATATTTCTCCTTTGAATTTGATATTTTTTACAATAGCTTGGAATTAGGTAACTATTTCCTTAGTAAAGAAGAGCATCATCAAGACCCTTGACTCTGTCTACCGCTAGCATGGGATAAGAAGGTAATTGGGATGCAAACAATCCTAAATTTTTTTCAACAAACAATGTTTAAAAAATTAAACATATATAATCAAGGTGCCCAAGATGGAAATTTTAAATCTCATGAAATAAAACAAAATAACAAAAAAAACTATAAGTTCATCTTACCACTAGTTTTTTGAAGTTGAGAGGTTTTCACATTTTATAAATTCATCTTATTGGTAGTTTTTAATAGATATAGGTATAAGATCAATCTCTGTTAAATACCAAATTTGAATGAGTAGATATAATTAATATTAATATCAAATAATAGTATATGATCTTTGAAGGAAAATCTTGTCAACTTAAACTACGTTCTCATCATCTATAAATATAAATGGATATGGAAAAACATAAATGGAAGGTTCATATGACAAAAAAGCAAAGAGTAAGGTGTGTGTTGAATTGCAAAATGTATGAACTTGTAATATGGGAGTGCTCCAAAACACTTGAAAGTCTTCAAAACAAAATATTATCAATTTAAGATGTGCTCTCATCACTTATAAATATGAATGGATATCGACTAATATAAATTGAAAGGATAGTATAAGGAAAAAGTTAATAATAAGGTGCAAGCTAAATTGGACAACATATGAACTTGGAGAGAGGAGTGCTCCAAAATAAATGAAAATTTGGATTATTTTCATAATTTGATTGAATGTTGAATGTTCATAAATGAAAATTTAAATAAATATTACTACTAAGAAAGTGAAATGGAAGCCAACTTGTAGAAAATATGGATGCAAATTTTATTATAACTTTTTGTTCATATCCATAAATTGTTAGAATTGGTAGCTCGGAGGTACTTCTGCATGGGTGGTGACCAGCATGTGGAAGTGACCGAGCACATTTCTCCCTAGTGACTTTATAATGTGTTTTTATAAAGTAACTTTATAAAGTGATTTTATAAAGTTGTGTCTTTTAATTGTTAAATGTAAAAGTGACTTTATGATGTTATGGGTCACTTTAGTGACTTAAGTGACCTCAACAAATGATTAAGTCATGACCGTTGATCTCAATGGAAAGTGAAGAGTGACTCAAGGGAGATCAAGGGTTAGAGGAGTTACATTTCAAAATTGTTTAAAGGAATCTCATGAGCGAGAGAGAGGGTGCAAATCTTGAGGAGAGCTTGGAGGGAATGTGAAGGGTCACATTGTCCAAGAGAGAAATTTCTTGCTTGGAGGGAAAGATTCACAACAGAGGGAGTTGGCATGCATCCGTAGGTGAGGGATAGGCATGCATTCCAAGGTAGAATATTGCATTTATCGTTGTCTGTACCGCATCTACAGGAGGATTTCATACAACAGTGATCGATGGTCGTACATCAAGAGGAAAGGCACAAAAATAAATGGTTTTCTTTTAACAGTTGGTTGGCTTGATTTTCTAGGCAATTTTGTTGAGTGAAACTTGTTCTGCAAGGTACATTATAATGCTGAAATTTTTTGGGACGATTTCTAAGACGTCTTGGTATTGTTGTTGATTGTACAAGGTCGTACATGCCATACAACCAAGGCACATTTCCCAACCCTGAATCCTGGATGAGTTTTTTGGAAGAGTATCTTGATGGAAAGTGAGATAATTATTGTGTTTAAATTTTTTTGTAAAGGTTGTTCTAAACTCTAATATTTTCCCTAGAGATGAATAAGAAATTTTATCATTAAGTTGTCATTTTTCCTATGTATTCTTCAAGGGGCATTGCCCATAATTTATGGTGCCAAATGTGTTATTTTTTCTATTGTTATGAGTTATTTCCATTGTTGATTTAGTTTCATATCTATATCATCTAGTGTTTCTGCTCATTAAGTACATCTATGTATTGGGTTTTAATGCTTTATTGTTGAAATTTAATAAGAGGTTGAAATATGATTTTGATATAGTGAGTTTCTGAGCTATATTTTCAACATGGTATCAGAGTTAGGACTCTGAAGTACAGTGGGTAGCTTTGGCACTTGGGAAAACAAGTAATTTGCTGGGGCATTTTCTTGGAAGAAGGGGAAAGAAGAGGTTCCTTTTCAGGTGGACAAAGATGACTTCCAGACTCATATATGAAGATAGGTTGGAGGGGATCTCCAACTACCTACAATGGAAGGTTAGAATCACAAGGGTTCTCTAGGAGAACTAGTTGTAGTTGTTTGTGAATACCATCGTGCTAGTACCTATATCAGATCCGATGAAGTGAAGGAGGCCTAGAATCAAATTTGGTGCGGATATCCCTCAAAGGATTCACCAAGTAGTGGGATTTATTCGTGAAGTGTGTGGTGGGTAGAGAGAAGATCCCTAACTGGAGTAGAATGTGGGATGACTTTACACAGGAGGAGATCCAAGAGGGGTTTCAGGAGAGGGAAGTGGATGGTGCAAACACCAAGAACATTTCTCTTGTGGGAAAGAGCATTGAGAAGAAGGACATAAGTAACATGATATGTTTTTCACATCACAATATTGGCCACTATGCTAGTCAGTCTTCAAAACAGAAGAAGAATAATCCATAAATAGAGGTGTCATCATCAACAAAGATTGTAGAGTTTGTTGAGAGACATGAGAGGGAGTTTTCTCTCATGATTAGTCCCTTGGGAAATGATTTCCTAGTGTTCGAGGGCATTGAAGTGTGGTTCGTGGACAGTGGAGCTTCCTGACATATGACATGGATGAGGTTAGTGTTCCTGAGTCTTTTAGAAACTAAATCAGACTATTGTGTGGGTATTGGTACCGGCCCACAACTTGTAGTGAAGGGGGTTGGAAGTGTTAGATTCCATCTATAGTCAAGAGTATTTCTAGAGGTTTTCGGAGTATTGTATGTTCTAGAGATGATGGTTAACTTACTCTCAGTGTCATCTCTAGAGGTTGATGGATTTGGAGTGGCATTCTAATGTGGCTGGGTGTTTTTATATCCATAGGGATCTACTCCAAACACAACAGTGATGCTTGGTGTCGGGTATGAGAGGTTGTACAGGTTGTTGGTTCAACTTGTGTTGGGGTCCAGTGGATTTCTGGATTCATATTTTGTGTTAGAGAGTGGGTAGGTTGTGTTAGCACTAGAAGTCACCTGTGGATTGCTACAGAGGTAAGCTCAGTACCCATCAGTTTATATGTCACAATGAATAAATTTAAGGGGGTTCGAATGGACATAGACTCAGGATAATATCGTTTTAAATCGGAAAATTGGGATGGTATGCACAGGAAAATGAGGTCTTGATTCAACTTCATTCGTTAATTTGTAGTAAGTCTGAGTGAGAGGAAGAACTTGAGGAGAAAGTAAAGGTCTACTATGGAAATCTGGTCTTCCAGTAGCCTAGGGATGAAAATATTCAAATACAAGATCCTTTTGGATCCAAAACTTCAAGAAACTAAAAAATGCTATAACAGTATTGCAATCAAATATACATCACAATACAGTCACTACAACTCGACTGGATCATCCATGCCTAAGCCATTCAGTATCAGAGGCTAAAGAGATGGAGGGAGAAAGTTAATTGTCATTAAACAAGAAGTCAAAAAATATAATACATAACCAGAGAACCATAAGCTTCGTTAAAACTTTATAATACGAGAGCATAGATCGACCATCATCTAACAAAATGGAAAAAAATGCCTACATATACTCATAACTGGCTTCGATTCCCCGAGGCGCGGTCATGTCATGCATTCAAGGCTTTGCGTTGATGAGCTTCTTTGTCAGGCTACGCATGCAAACGTTATTCAGACTGTCCATGCAGTCTTCTGTCAGACGCAATCTCTAGAAAACCGGACTGACAACTTGCTTCCATGATTTGTCCCTTTCTGGCCTTCTATTTATGGAAGGAAACTATTTCTCAACCACCTTCCTTATTTTCATTAATTGCTTCATCGGGATTGGAGTGAGAAGAGTCAACTTGGCATTTGAGGAGCATCTTGACCGCAGCCCACGAATATCTTCCACCTGAGCATTGTTGGATGTTGACTGGGAAGACGACAGGCGGACATGGAGGCTGATGAGAAGGAGTTGGAGAGGTGACTTGGAAAGCATGGGCGTCGAAAATGCGGGTGCTGAGGTGTGATGGGACGAAGGTGAAGTGGCACGGGAAGATGAAAAGGAGGCAGAGGGGAGGCTGCGATGGTAGGCACAACAAGGATAACAATGACACAGGTGGAAGAGATACGAGAGATAGGGGTCGTGAAGCGAGAGGAGGAGATGAAAAGGATATGTGACATGAATCGAGAGTGGGATACACATGGAAGGCGGTGATAATCAGCACGAGAAAGGGGAGATGTGATAGGCAGAGAGATGAGTGAGTGGAAGACAGGCGTCGGAGGGAGCGAAGGAGGTTAGTTGTTATCTCATAGGGGGGGGAGTGGTAAGTGGTAAAGAGCGGAGGGGTGGGGGGGGAGCGACTTTATGAGGGACCTACGCCTGTAAAACCACTTACTTGGACCCCCTGGGTTAAAGGTACAAGGTCATAGGGGGTCTGAGCTGCACCAAGGGTCATTGATCTGAGCACGCCAAAATCGGTCGCCCGGATCTGTGTGCTCCTTAACACAACTCGCCAATCCATCAAATCAAGGCCCTAACTTTGGATAAGAGTCACAAAGTGGGTTTTTAAGCCCCTTTTCTCGCATTTTTTCACCAAGGTGCCACCTTCTAACAAAAAACATGTTGGTTGTGGAGCCTGATTATCTTCCTGATTCATAGTTATTTTGTTTTCAGTTGTGTTTATACCCCATGAAGACTTTACACCCCAGAAGTATGTACACTCTTCCACGCAGGGGAGTGCAGAGGGGGTTACCCCCTTTGCAGGGTCCAGGGGGCCTACCCCCCCGACTGGAGGGTACGAGGGCAATAGGGCCCCTGACGGGGGTTCGGGGGTGAAGCCCCCGAAGGAAAAATTGCCTTATAAAAGTATATTGTAATTTCATTGTAAATACGAACCGTTCATTATAAGGTCACAGATCTAACGGTAGAAATTATGTTAGGGTTTTTTTCCCTAGAAGGAAACCCTCTGATATGAGGGAAATGTATTGCGGCTATGCATTATAGAGAATATTGTATTTTGAGATATGAGATCATGAGAAAAATAAGAGGAAGTTACAGCGGGTTTGTTGTAGGTTGTATCCCTTCATATGATTGATAATAATAAAGGAAGGACCTGGCAATTTCTCTGGTGGACGTAGCCCACACTGGGTGAACCACGCAAATATATATCTCTATTTTATTGTGTATCTTCTGTGTTTTATTTACGCATTTGTTTTATTTTATTTCTCCAGGGTCCTGTTTTTCTAACAACTGGTATCAGAGCGAAAGGTAACTTGCGGGAAGGGAGGGCTCCTGGTTTGAGTGGGAGTAATGTCAGAAGATGGAAAGTTTAGGGTCGAAAAATTTAACGGCCAAAACTACCAGTTATGGAAGATGCAAATGGAAGATTATTTATATCAGAAGGATCTATTCCTACCATTCGGTGGAGTAGAAAAGAATCTGATAACCATAAAGGATGAAGAATGGGATATTCTTGACAGAAAGGCTCTAGGAACAATACGGTTGAGCCTGACAGTGTCGGTGGATTTTAATATTTTGAAAGAAAAGACAACGAAGGATTTGATGGATGCATTGGCTAAATTGTATGAAAAAACCTCGACGTCCAATAAGGTATTTCTAATGAAGAGATTATTTAATATGAAGATGTCAGAAGGTGGCTATGTTACATATCATTTAAATGATTTTAATATGGTTACTAATCAACTAAGTTCTATAAAAGTGGACTTTGATGATGAGGTCAAGGCTCTTCTAATATTGTGCTCATTGCCAGAAAGCTGGAATGGCTTGGTCATGGTTTTAAGTAACTCTGTCTCTGGTTCAAATACTTTAAAATTTGATGATGTTGTTGGTGTTATCCTTAGTGAGGAAATGTGATGGAATAGAACAGGTGAGATATTAGGTAATGCGTTGAACATGGAGAGCAGGGGAAGAAAAAAGGATAGAGGAAAGTGCTTAGGGAACCGTGGGAATTCTAGGAATGGAAGATCCAAATCCAAACTTGGAAAGATAGAGTGTTGGAATTGTGGAAAGAAAGGACATCTGAAGAAAGACTACAGAGCTCCAAAGAAACAAAGAGATGGACAACATGAGAGAAATCGGGAAGCAAATGTAACAAGTGATGTGTTACAAGATGCTTTGATTCTTTCTGTAGATAATATTTATGAGTCTTGGGTAGTAGATTCAGGGGCTTCATTTCATGCCACACCCCATAGGAAACATTTTCTAGATTATGTTCAAGGTGATTTTGGACAGGTTCATTTGGGTGATGATGCACCATGCAAAATTGTTGGAATGGGAAAGGTAAAAATAAAGCAACGCAATGGAAACCAATGGTTGTTGAAAGAGGTAAGACATGTTCCAGATTTAAGGAAAAATCTAATTTCAACAGGGAAATTGGAAAGTGAAGGTTGTATATCCATATTTACAGATAAGACATGGAAGGTCATCAAAGGATCATTGGTGATAGCAAAATGAGAGAAGGTAGGTACATTGTATTTATGTATTGGTAATACTGACTCTTCTATCTCTTTATATTCTATAGGAGTGGATACAACATTGTGGCATCATAGACTTCGACACATGAGTGAGAAGGGTATGAAGATACTTCACAAAAGAAATTTGTTGCCAAAGCCAAACCTTAAACAAATTGATTTGGACTTCTGTGAGCATTGTGTTTATGGAAAACAAAAGAGAGTTAGATTTCTCAGAGTCAGAAAAGAAAAGAAGAATGAAAGGTTAGAGCTTGTGCATACAGATGTATGGGGACCAACTCAGGTATC
>ML838543.1:21250-48462 GCA_009831015.1 Picea engelmannii
GAACTGAGTGACAGCTCCGTGTTTCAGCATCTGCATCCTCGAACCATGTAGCTGCTTCGTGTTTCGGCATATGCATCCTCGGACTGTGTAGCAGCTCCGTTTCAGCATGTGCGTTCTCGGATTGTGTAGCAGCTTCCGTGTTTTAGCATCGGTTCAACAGCGCCTCTGGATAGTTCTGTGTTTCAGCATCGGCCTTGAATACCATTCTGCAAATATGGACACTTATGCACTTCTAATCAAAGGTTAGGTCAAAAAGTAATGTAAAGTATTATGCAAAACAAATTAAACATATAGTGATGAGAAAGGACGTTGTATACCTTGGAGTGATCAGATGAAGTGATAATATGAGTCTAAATACAGGTGATGAAGGGTATAATAATGGCAAAAAGTATGAGCAAAAAGGTACAATATGTGGTCCCAACACTCCTGTTCACTGAGTCATTGTATGCAAACTCTGCCTATGGCAATATACTATCCCAGTTGCTATGGTGCTCTGTCACCAAGCTCCTCAACAAGTCTCCCAGACTTATGTTGACCACTTCTGTTTTTCCATCCGTCTGAGGATGATAAGCATAACTAAACATCAAATTAGTCCCCATCTTCTTCCACAATGTTCTCCAGAAATGCCCTATGAATTTTGTGTCTCTGTCTGAAACTATGCTTTTCGGCAATCCATGGAGTCTAACAATCTCTTTGAAAAACAAATTTGCGATGTGATTCGCATCACTAGTCTTCTGGCATGGAATGAAGTGTCCTCGGAAATCTCAATACAAAATCCATGCTAATTTCATCCCACGGCCTGTCTGGTATGGGCAATGGCTGATAAAATCATGCATTCTGCTTTCTTCCTTTTGAATACTGACAAATTTTGCACCTGTCAACAAACCTCTGGACCTCTGACTGCATTCCTGGCCAAAAGTATGACTCGCTCAGCTTTGCAAATGTCTTATCATGCCCAAAATGTCCTGCCAATCCTCCATTGTGCTTTCTTTCACCAAGTTCTCCCTCATGGAGCAATTCGGAATACACAGTTGATTGTCTTTGAACAACAATCCATCCTGGATCACATACTCTATCCACTGACCTCTGTCTCTGAGAACTGGATTCTCAGCTGCTTCATAATCTTCCTTAAAGTCTGAATCATCTACATACATGTCCTTAAGATCATCAAAGCCTAACGTCCTGACTTTGAACTCCTGCAAAAACAATCTTTTCCTGCTCAAAGCATCAACAACTTTGTTAGCAGTACCAGAAATATGTTTTATCACAAAAGTGAAATTCTACATGTATTCTACCCATTTAACATGCCTCTGATTCAACTTTTCCTGTTGAGTCACAAATTGTAATGCATGGTTATCACTATATTAAACAAATTCCTTCGGAATCAAATAGTGTCTCCATTTATTCAATGCCTGTATGATGGCATAGAACTCTTTATCATATGTGGAATATTTCTCTTTTGCCTCGTTCAGCTTCTCACTGAAATATGAAATCGGCCTGTCTTCTTGACTCAAGACCGCTCCTATGGCAAATCCTCTTGCATCACATTTTACCTTAAATGTTTTCTGAAAATCCAGCAACACCAAAACCGGTTGCTCTGTAATCTTTCGTTTCAATAAATTGAAACTCTTCTCAGCTTCTTCAGTCCAGTGAAAAGATTTATGTCTTTTCTTGACTGTGTCCATCATTGCTGCACTAATTCCACTGAAATTCCTGATGAATTTTCGGTAGAAACTAGCCAATCCATGAAAACTCCTCACCTCAAAAATATTTCTCGGTGATGGCCAATTCTTGATTACCTCAACCTTATCTGGATCCATCCTCAACTCATTTGCTGAAATAACAAAACCCAAGTAAATGAGTTCTGTCTTCATGAATGAGGACTTTTTCATGTTAATCAACAACTTCTCCTACTGTAACCTCTTCATCACAATAGCCAAATGCTTCAAATGCTCAGCCTTTGTCTTGCTGAAAACCAATATGTCATCCAGATACACAATGACAAATTTCACAATGAAATCCTTCAGGACTTCATTCATCAACCTCATAAAGGTACTTGGTGCATTCGTCAAACCAAATGGCATGAAAATACATTCGTACAAGCCCTCGTTTGTCTTGAATGTTGTTTTCCATTCATCACCTTCTCTCATACGAATTGATGATATCCACTCTTCAAGTCTATCTTTGAAAAAAAAATTGCTCAAGCAATCCATCAAATCATCCATTCTTGGCAATGGGAATCTATACCTGATAGTTATCTTATTAATGGCTCTTGAATCAGTGCACATCCTCCAGCCTCCATCTTTCTTCGGACTGAGTACTTTTGGAACAACACACGGACTCAAGATTTCCCTGACCAAGCCTTTGTCCAACAACTCCTGGACCTGTCTTTTAACCTCTTCATTCTCCTGTGGCGTCAATCTATACGTAGCTTTGTTTGGCAAACTAGCTCCTGGTATAAGGTCAATATGATGACTCACTCCTCATCGATGGTAACGAATGAGGTAATTCGTCCACTACAATATCAACGAACTCTTCCAGCAGTTCTTGAACTTCTCCTGGTAAATCATCCACCCTTGTACTAGTCAGAACAATTCTTGGCTTTCTAACCACAAAGAATTGTGGATCCTCCTTCTTCTTAACTTCTGTAAGAAGTTCCTTCCCACTCATGAGAAGTACTATGTTGCTCACTTCCAGATGCACTTCTTTATCTTCAATTGGACACAACATATGAGTTCTCCCATTCTTTTACAGGGTATATGTATTCATCCTCCCATCATGGACCACATTCCTATCATATTGCCATGGTCTACCCAACAATAAATGACAGACATCCATAGGAATAACATCACAAAAAATCCTATCATTATATCCTCCTATCTTAATGTCAACTAAACATTGTTTAGTGACATTTACCTGATGTCCCTTCTGTAGCCATGAAACTTTGTATGGTTCCGTGATCAAAATCTGGACCAGGGGTCAAATTTTAGCCCAAAAATCAACATTCTCATAATTGCCTCAAATCAGACGTGAGCGTAGCACTCGTCGTTGTGAACCCAACACAACTCATTTTGTCTCAAACGGACATCGAGAGTGATAGATATTGCAATCTGTTCGAATCGTCAAACAGGAAAAAAAATGGATGCTGACTGGGCAGTCCGTACAGTCCGTATGGATGCTGACGTGGCAGAGACTGTATGCTGACGTGGCTTGACCATACATGCTGACATGGCACATGATGACGTGGTGGTTTGTGATTAGCTGACAATTGGGCGAATGTTATTGCGACACGTGGAATCATTTGGGCGAATGGTAAGGTGCCACGTGGCCCAGTCATGGGTTGCCACGTGGCACCCCTTTATTGGCTAATGGTTTATTGATTTGTTGTTTAAAATTTTGTGGAGCCGACCGGATTTGAACCGGTGACCTCCCCCAACGTTCAACGCCTTGACAGAGTCCGCCTTGCCAATGGGCCATGCATTATTACTTAGTATAAATGTCAGTTACTATGTATTTAAACTTACATTTTGTAATGTTTGGCGGGGGGTCGGGCCGGGGCTTAGCCCCGACCCGCGGTCATATGTTTATTGTATGCGACCACGCCTGTTTTCAAATGGTGCACGCGTAAGGGGTATTTAAACTATGGCCCGCGGTCGTATTATGTTAAACCATGTGACCAATACACATATGAACGGAGCGCGGGATTTGTGTTGTGGTTTAAATCCACGATTATATTATGTTTATATATGACCAAGCCTTCGTTAAAATGGCGCGCATACATTTTAAATGGAGTTAGCCCATGGTTTTAGGCTCCAAGGCATACGACCATGTCTCCATTGATTGTGCGCGGGATTTGTTTTGGATTTTAGTTTTGGGTTTCAAACGGTTGGCACGGTTTTAAAACCGTTAGCCCTTTTTTTCCTTTTGCGCGCGGTCTTATGCCACCATGTGCCCAGGTGTTAGGCGGTTAGGGGTTGGAGGCGCCCTAACCATTCTACGGTTTGCACCATTGGCATGGCTGCACCCAGTTCCAGGTTTTTTCACTTAAATGAGCATGTGTGCCAGGTTCACTATGGAAGGGTGCATTTTGGCGAACCAGTTTCAGCAAGGTTGAAGGAGGAAAATGGAGGAGGCCTAACTTCTTCATATTTTGGCCGATTGAGGTGCCGTAAAAGACCAAATAGGGGTTTTTGGACGTCCTGGATCCATTGGGACTATTATCAAGGCCATTTGAATACTTATTTTGCAGGTTTTTCACCATTTAAGTTTCAGCAAGCTCTAGGGAGCTTGAAGCCCTCATTGATCGAGGACATGGTTTGGTGAGCCTATTTTTTTTTTCTGTGATTGAATAATCATTTTTGGCTAATTGATATGCTATGAACACATTGGGACAGGTTTCAGAGGCTGTTGAGGAATTTTACAGGTGTTTTTGCCAAAGAGAAGCTCAGGGAAGCTTATGGCCACATGTAGAAGAGGTCATGCCCGGATGAGCCATGATCTATTTTCAGAGTTCTATTAGTCATTTTTGGGGGTTTTATGTGTTCTGATCCCAATGGTACAGTCTGTTTTTCCATTGGAGTTGAGCAGCATCTTGTAAAATAACTTTTGACAAATTAATCCCAGAGAGCCAAGTCCATTGATGGAGGCTCAAGGAGATGTAGCTCGGAGGGGGGTGAACTCCTTTATCAGCTTGTTCTTGTTGTGAGTTTGATGGTTTATTTGCTGCAAGTTGTGTTGCTGAGTATTTTGTTAAAGTACATAATTAACCATCTAAAGGAACAATTCCTCACACATGAACTTAACACATAATTTTATCTTGCATATTTTAACACATGAAGCAAGGTCATGTAAAGTTTATTTTATTGAAGTAGAGGGTGCTTGCATAGAATAAAAAGTCAGCCTTCTATTTTCAGATCAGGTGGTATCAGAGCATAGTTTGTTTTTCTCATGTGTTTTCCATTGATAGCTTGAGATTTAGCTATTGGTTTTTGTGCAAGTTTTGTGTTGAAGTTGGATATCTTCCAAGGATGGAGGAAGCTTCAAGCATTGATAGTTCTCATACATTTTCATTATCTAAATTCTTTAACAAAGAAGAGATTCTAACCATGAGAGATTTGATGAAAGAGATGTGTGAAGACAGAAATAAGAGCATTGCCCTTGAAGAGCAGTTGATGGCCATGAAGAAGGAGAAAGACCAGCTTCTTGAAAAGTTGCATGAGATGGAGATTCAACTCCATGAGGCAAAGGAAACCCTTACCAAGTACATGCATGAACATAGGGTATGCAATGTTAGTTTATCTTCTAATTCCTCTCAAGATGAATGTTTTGGTGGTTTTGAAAATCACACAAGAGGAATAGGGTCCAAGTTGTTGTTAAAAATGGGCTATGAAGGTAGAGGTTTAGGAAAGCATGCACAAGGCATTGTTGAGCCTATTGTTGTTGAAGAAAGACCCAAGTATTGTGGTCTTGGATATGAACGAATTGATGGAGCAAATTCCAAAGTCGAGGAGACAAGGGAAAAAGTTCCAAGAACAAATTTTGTTTTAAGTTCACCTCCTCAAGAAGGCTTTAAAGGTGAAAGTTCAAGAACTTTTGTTGAAAGTTCAATCCCTCCAGCATGCAAGGCTTGTGTTCAAGTTGAATGCGAATGTGTGAAACGAAAGTGTTGTGACAGTGATGAGGACAAGAACACTGTTGATGATCTTCAAAGGAGAGCTTGTAACTCTTCAGATTCACCTCCTCAAAGAGGTGATAAAGGTGAATGTTCAAGGTATAATTCTGCTTATCATTCAGTTTCTTTTGATTATGTTAAGCATAATAACTTTGTATGTAAAAATGGAAGAAAGAATCCATGTACGTATTGTGGTTTATATAACCATCATGTTTCAAAATGTTGGAAAAGATTAACCACTTTCAGGAAACTTTCTAAGCAAAGACAACGTGAAAAGAGGATGCAAAATATTTGCACTCATTGTCAAAAGTAGGGTCATCTCATTGACCAATGTTGGACATTGCATCCAACTACTCATCCACAGCACAAGAAGCAGATGGATAAAGAGTTTGGCAAGAATGGAAGTGGAGATTCCATCATTGATGTGAGTCAAGATGATTCACAAGAGGACGATGTTCAGCAGAAAAATTCACCATTGAGTTGGCTTGGTAAGAAATGGTTGGATTTCTTGAGCAAGTAACGCTTACATTTTTCTGTTGTAAATGCACTTTTCAGCGTTATGTGTGCATTTATGGGAAGCATGATAAGTTGCAGCAGTTTATCACAACTTGCATGATGTAAGTTGCATGTGAATGCAATTCATTTTAAAGGCATTTTGTTGTTGCATAAATTCACCAGGAGGATGTAAAAGATGGATATGTTGTTCACTTGTTACAGCCATTTATATTTTTCATATTCAGCTCTTATGTACCCACATGTTTTGGGGTTTTGTACTTATGTTTGTACTGGAAGGAGAGTTGAAGAGTCATGCACATGCATTTGTTTTTGTGTATGTATAAGCGGTAAACCTGGTGATGGTTCATCATGAGTGATTCATGATTGTGACGTGATTGTGTATCATGTTTGTCGACTTGTCAGTTTGGGAAGGTTGATATGTTTCAAATGAGTCTCGACTGGTGTTGATGATTTTCTGATGACTATGCTGTGTCGATCGTGCCGTTCGAGTTGTGTTTAGTCGATGGTGTTTATTGACTTGAAAGTTGATTTCGAGTACACCATGATGCAGGAAAACACCATGTACTTTGATGAAGTACAAGATGCGATAGTTTGTTTGAAGAACAAAAGATTTTGTTGGCATCATTTTTCAGTCTTGTATAATTTGTTTTCAAGATTGATGGTTTTCTTGGCTTGTGACAAGATGTCGCAGGAAAGTTTTTGCAGCCATTGGAGAGTTGATTGTTTGACGCCAAAGAGTTCACAAGAGGGACTTGATTCTCAGTGGGAAGGTTGGCATTCTTCCAAGCACAGAGAGAACAGTGGGTCAGCAGCAGCCAGAGAACAGTGGTTGAAGGATATAGCCAGTTGCAGTGCAGGGCATGTCAAGGTATCCAGGTGATTGTCGGAAAAACTTTTCAAGTAGAATCAGTTGATATAACTTGAAAGCAGACAGATAATCATAAGCTTTTGTGGGTCCAAAAGCCTTTCAGTGGGAAGGTGTGATCAAAATCTGGACCAGGGGTCAAATTTTAGCCCAAAAATCAATGTTCTCGGAATTTCCGCAAATCGGACGTGAGCATAGCCCTCACCATTTTGAACCCAACGCAACTTGTTTCATCTCAAATGGACATCGGGAGTGAGAGATATTGCAATCTGTTTGAATCGTCAAACAGGAAAAAAAATGGATGCTGACTAGGCAGTCCGTACAGTCCGTATGGATGTTGACGTGGCAGAGACCGTATGTTGACGTGGCTTGATCATATGCTGACATGGCACATTTTGATGTGGTGGTTTGTGATTAGCTGACAATTGGGCGAATTTTATTACGACACGTGGCATCATTTGGGCGAATGGTAAGGTGCCACGTGGCCCAGTCATGGGCTGCCACGTGGCACCCCTTTATTGGCTAATGGTTTATTGGTTTGTTGTTTAAAATTTTGTGGAGCCGACCGGATTTGAACCGATGACCTCCCCCAATGGTCAAATCCTTGACAGAGTCCGCCTTGCCAATGGTCCACGCATTATTACTTAGTATATATGTCAGTGACTATGTATTTAAACTTACATTTTGTAATGTTTGGCGGGGGGTCGGGTCGGGGCTTAGCCCCAACCCGCGGTCATATGTTTATTGTATGTGACCACGCCTGTTTGAAAATGGCGCGTGTGCGAGGGGTATTTCAACTATGTCCCGCGGTCGTATTATGTTAAACCATGTGACCGATACACATATGAACAGAGCGCGGGATTTGTGTTGTGGTTTAAAGCCACGATTATATTATGTTTATATATGACCAAGCCTTCGTTAAAATGGCGCGCATACATTTTAAATGGAGTTAGCCCATGGTTTCGAGCTCCAAGGCATACGACCATGTCTCCATTGATTGCACGCGGGATTTGTTTTGGATTTTAGTTTTGGGTTTCAAACGGTTGGCACGGTTTTAAAACCATTAGCCCTTTTTTTCCTTTTGCGCGCGGTCTTATGCCACCATGTGCCCAGGTGCTAGGCGGTTAGGGGCTGGAGGCACCCTAACCGTTCTAGGGTTTGCACCATTGGCACGGTTGCACCCGGTGCCAGGTTTTTGTGCTTAAATGAGCGTGTGTGCCAGGTTCACTATGGAAGGGTGCATTTTGGTGAACCAGTTTCAGCAAGGTTGAAGGAGGAAAATGGAGGAGGCCTAACTTCTTCATCTTTTGGCCGATTGAGGTGTTGTAAAAGCCCAACTAGGGGTTTTTGGACATCCTGGATCCATTGAAACTATTATCAAGGCCATTGGAAGACTTGTTTTGTAGGTTTTTCACCATTTAAGTTTCATCAAACTCCAGGGAGCTTGAAGCCCTCATTGATCGAGGACATGGTTTGGTGAGCCTATGTTTGTTTTTTGTGATTGAATAATCATTTTTGGCTAATTGATATGCTATGAACACATTGGGATAGGTTTCAGAGGCTGTTGAGGACTTTTACAGTTGTTTTTTCCAAAGAGAAACTCAGGGAAGCTTATGGCCACATGTAGAAGAGGTCATGCCTGGATGAGCCATGATCCATTTTCAGAGTTCTATTAGTCATTTTTGGGGTTTTTATGTGTTCTGATCCCAATGGTACAGTCTGTTTTTCCATTGGAGTTGAGAAACATCTTGTAAAAGAACTTTTGACAAATTAATCCTAGAGAGCCAAGTCCATTGATGGAGGCTCAAGGAGATGTAGCCCGGAGGGGGGTGAACTCCTTTATCAACTTGTTCTTGTTGTGAGTTTGATGGTTTATTTGTTGCAAGTTGTGTTGCTGAGTATTTTGTTAAAGTACATAATTAACCATCTAAAGGAACAATTCCTCACACATAAACATTTACAAGAAGTTGCATGAACTTAACACATAATTTTATCTTGCATATTTTAACACATGAAGCAAGGTCCTATAAAGTTTATTTTATTGAAGTAGAGGGTGCTTGCATAACATAACAAGTCATCCTTCTATTTTCAGATCATTCTGGGTGATCATTTGTCTCCAGTTCCATCTTTTCTACCATCTCGGTTGAAACGAGATTATCGGTACTTCCACTGTCCACAATGACCTTACACACTCTATCCTTGGTCTTGCAAGCAGTCCTAAAAATATTGTTCCTCTGCGCTGGATTCTCCATCTCCTTCTCTGGAGTCAAAAGGACTTTTCTCATCACTAGCAATCTTCCGCACTCAATGTACTCTGCCTCATTATCTCGCCTCTGTGCCTCAGCGATGTGAGTTTCTCCAGTTTCTTTCTTTTTCTCTGGACAGTCGAATGACTTGTGCCCATTGTTTCCACATGTGAAGCATGTGATTACTCCACCTCTTCCTCTTCCTCTACCTCTGGTACGAGGAAACTTATTATTATCAACATATCCTCCTCTTTGCTCAGTATATTGTTCTCTTTGCTCAACATATGGTCTTCTCTGTGAGGGTCCACCTCCTTCAACCTTTCCTTGAGGTTTCTTCCATTCCTCCTTGGACTTCTGGTATTTATCTTGGGCAACTTCTTTGCCTCTAGGCTAAATTATGCCTCGGCCTCTCTGACTTTGTTTACGGCTCAACTTCTCCTCAGCTTTCAGAGCCAATTGGTAAGCATCCTCCACCGTTCGGATGGTCGCCAAATTTAGTTCATCCTGAATTTCATACCTCAAGCCATTCATATACCTGGCCACCTTTTCATCATTTCTTTCGCGATGACCTGCTCTGATATTTAACCTGTAAAATTCCTCAGTATACTCTTTCACTGTCATCATCTTCTGTCTCAGGTTCTGTATCCTCCTGAACATAGAAATTTGATAATCCCTGGGAATGAATTTTTCCTTCATCTTGCAATCATCCTGTCCTAGCTCTTAATATTTTGTTTTCCTTGGAAACACCTGTCATCTTGCAGTTCATCCCACCATAAGGCTGCATGTCATTTTAATCTCGTGACAGCATGTCTGACCTTCTTATCATCTTTGATATCTTCATAATCGAAGTAAGTGTCAAGAGCTCTAATCCAATCTAGCAGATCTTCTGCATCCAGACTCCCTTCATAAGCTGGAATGTCCATCTTTGTTTTCGAACTCATCTAAGCGATAGCCTTAATTAAACGCTCATTGGTTGCATCTTCTGTCGGAATTTCTTCTTCTGCATGTCCAGCATCACCTTCATCTTCGGATTCACTGATATCTCCCGCATCAGCGTTCCGCCTTTGTGATGTTTCCATGTCCTTCATTCTGGCACGAAGATTTCGCACTTCTCTCTCCATGTCTGGATTCTGTACTTGCCTACCTCTGTCTCTGGACATTTCTCTTTCCTCCTCTGGATCGGGTGATTGTCTACCTCTTCTTCTTGACGGCATTTTGAATTCTCCCTTTTTCTCTGCTATAGAAAGAAAATAACTTTTCTATGCTTTGATACCACTTGACGTGTGTATCAGACTGCTCTCTTATCTCCTCCTGCCTCTCTCACCTAAAATAAATAGACAGGTAATAAGCTCTGATACCACTTTAACACAGTCATGCCCACTCCATGGGCACGTCCGCTCACACAGGACCTTCTTCCCCTCGGCCTGAAGAACTCAAAGGTTCTTCTATCTCCCTATCGGGAGATCTGCACCCACAGAAATCTGTTTCGAGGTCTCCCCTTTACCACTGGGAGATCCGCTAAATCTCGTTGTCTCGCAAGTTCGTGACTTATAACCTCCAAGCCTTCCTTTCAGATCTTGCGATACCCGATCTGGCGATACGGGTATAGCTCCTTCCACATGCAACCATGGGCTAGACTTAATGTTAGCGCCTCTTGTGACTTCGTGACCTCGCAACCTCGCGACCACGCCAGTTGAACCATCGAGTTTCACCCTCTTAGTCCATGAGTCTCTAAGATGTGTGGTCCCACCTTATGCTCTGCCACGTGTCCACAAGAATCTCGACTCCTCGGCACTTCGCGACTCGGCGTCCACACGAATCTCGGCTCCTCGGCACTTCGCGACTCGCAAATCCTTTATGCCACATGTATTCCACTCGCGTTGCACTATGGCCCACACTGATCCAGCTGTCAGGATATCGCTATCTCGCAACCTCGTGATCCCCGTGACCAAGTTTTTGGACCTCTTCCTACGAGGTTCCGAGACACGATCCCTCGCTCAAATCAAACGGTCCTCCTGTATTCTAGATCCAACGGTTGTCCTTCTCTCGCCACCTCATGACCTCGTGACTTGGAGTACCCAATGCTTGGGTTTTCAACCGACGAACTCCCGAGTTCGCGAGATCCTTAGATCTCTGACACATGTCCCCTTTCATATGGATGGCTTACGACTTCTCGCCTCTTCACTCCTCGTGAAACCAAAGGGTTCCCTTTCTATCCTCCAACATCCGAGTCTGCGAGATGAGGATCTCCTTACACGTGTCCTCCACAACGAACGGCTCTGATCTTATCGCGTCTCGCGATATCGCCACTCTGACTACACAACTTTTGGGGCTTCAACTCACGAGTCCCAGAGACACAAGACCACGTGTAGATCCGATGGCTCCCGTGATTCTGAACCGACGGTCCTGCCTCTCCTGAGCTTCAAATTCTTCGAAATCTTCTCGCCGTAACCTCCTTGCACCTCTGCAAGATCTGACGGTCCTCGGAACTTCGCGAAATATCTCCAGAAGATTTAGACTGTTCATTCCTCCTTTGGTAATCCTCGCGAAAGGAAATAAGCGCTTCCTTCTCGAGATTCCTTTGTCGCTTCGTCAACCTGCGATGCTTCCTTCCAGCTTCAACTTCAGTCTTTAAGAGGAACCTTTGCACGCACTCCTTGCGGAAAATCTTCAATCACGGCTAAGTGTTGAAGTTCTCCTGACCCTGCGCACACCTGCAACAGCAGTCTTTTCAATACTTCACTCAGTTTCATGACTGAGACTCTCTTCCCTAGCCTATGCACTCCTTGCATAGCGTTGTGCCTAACTGCACCTTCGCGACGAATGAGAAAAAAATCTATCTCTCCCTGAGGCTTCTGTCAAAGCACCCCTTGTGGACGACTTCAACTGTACTCCTTGCATGAATCCTTGCTCAAATAGAGAAACAATTGAAACTCATTCCACTTCCTCTCAGATTTCGATCTTAACACAAGAAATCATACACACAGCATAATAACAAATGCATAACAGGAAGTAATATTCATAAGTAGATCATTTAACACACATACACAGAGAATAACACAACAGCCATGAATCTGAATCAACTTATTCTATTAATTCAAGATCTGTACATGGGTGTTCTTCTATAGCTCTCTGCTATTCTCCTATGCTCTAGAGTCTTCTAACTCTTCCTGAACTAATCATCTCTCTTTTATTTTTTTTCAATAATACAATGAGGGTGTCTATATCCCGGTTTTCCCTCTTTCTTCTAGAATTGTCTAATCTAAGAATTCAATTCTATATACCTGCAACTACTACTATAAATGCCTCTGTCTATCTCGGATGAGAGCGTATGGATCGAGGTCTGATTACATTCTTACCAAGGCACCAAATTAAATGATCTCATTTATTTTTGCGCATCAACTTCAAGGGAAAATTTAAATTAAAAAAAAAACTTGCGCTGGACGTCTTCCAGCTGTCTTTTGCTTCCACGTTGGTTTTTCTTGTCATGAGGGATGCTCCTGCATCACAATACAGGAGCATAACTCAACCATCCTCTAACAAAATGGCTAAAATGCCTATATATACTCAGAACTGGTTTTGATTTCCTGAGGCGCGGTCATGTCGTCCGTTCAAGGCTTTACGTTGATCAGATTCTCTGTTAGGATGCACATGTAGACATTAGTCAAACTATCCATATAGTCTTTTGTCAGACGTGATCTCTGGAAGACCAGACTGACTACTTGCTTCCACGATTTGTCCCTTTCTGACCTTCTATTTATGGAACGATATGATGTCTCAACCACCTTCCCTATTTTCATTAACTTCTCCATCGGGATTGGAGTGGGAAGAGTCAATATAGCACGTGAGGAGCACGTTGACCACACCCCATGAATATCTGCCACCTAAGCCCTACTGGATGTTGACCGAGAAGATGACAGGTGGACGTGGAGGCTGAGGAGAAGGAACTAGAGAGGTGACTGGGAAAGAGTGTGTGTCAAAAATATGGGAGATGAGGTGTGACAGGACAAAGGTGAAGTGGCACGAGAAGATGACAAGGAGGTAGAGGGGAGGCTGCAGTGGTATGCATAGCGGGGATAACAATGACATAGGTAGAAGTGACATGGGAGATAGGGTTCATGAAGTGAGAGGAGAGGTGAAAAGGAGATGTGACATGTATCAGGAGTGGGATACACATGGCAGGCGGTGATAAGCGACATAGGAAAGGGGAGATGTGATAGGCAGAGAGATGAGTGAGTGGAATACAGGTGTTGGAGGGAGTGAAGGTTGTAAGCAAGGGTGGTTAGCGGTTAGCTTGGAGGGAGGGGAGTGGTAAGTGGTAAAGAGTGGGAGGGGGTTTGATTTTATGAGGAGACACCATGTACTGAGGGACCTGCGCCTGCAAAACCACTTACTTGGACCCCCCCTTGGTTAAATATAGAAGGTTGGAGGGGGTCCGAGCTGCACCAAGGGTCGTTGATCTGAGCATGCCAAGATCGACTACCCAGATCTGCGTGCTCCTTAACACAATGGGCCAATCCATAAAATCAAGGATTTGACTTTGGATAAGAGTCACAAAGTGTGTTTTTAAGCCCCTTTTCTCGCATTTTTTCACCAAGGTGCCACTTCCTAAGGAAAAAAAAAAACCCTGCAAGAATATGTGCTAACAGGTTACATAGGAGAGAGAGTTGATATCAGGGACTCAATCCCCTTCCGAGACTCTCAAAGGAATAAGCATGCATGATTTGACATAGATGGATTCTTAGGAGAGTTTGTAGTCTCCTAGGAGCATGTATTCAGTTCGTGGAACAACAGAGGTAGAAACAGAGGCTTCTAGTGTAGTGGGAGTAGTGTCTTCCTATTCATAGGGAGAATAGACTTTTAGCACAAGCGGAGCAGCTATGGAAGATGATGAGTTGGATACGGATTCTAGGGGTGATACCAGAAATACCTCTCTCACTAAGAGGGAGTGTTATAATTGGTAGCTCAGAGGTACTTCTGCATAGGTGGTGCCCAACATGTGGAAGTGACCAAGCACATTTCTCCCTAGTGACTTTATAATTTGTTTTTATAAAGTGATTTTATAAAGTTGGGTCTTTTAATTTTTAAATGTAAAAGTGACTTTATGATGTTATGGGTCACTTTAGTGACTTAAATGACCTCAATGACCGATTATGTCGTGACTATTGATCTCAAGGTAAAGTGAAGATTCACTCAAGGGATATCAAGGGTTAGAGTAGTTACACTTCGAAATTTCTTAAAGGAAGATCATGAGGGAGAGAGAGGGTGCACATCTTGAGGAGAGCTTGGAGGGAATGTGAAGGGTCACATTTTCCAAGAGAGAAATTTCTTGCTTGGAGGGAAAGAGTCACAGCAAAGGGAGTTGGAATGCATCCCTAGGTGAGGGGTAGGCATGCATTCCAAGGTAGAAGACTGCATTTATTTTTGTTTGTACTACATCTATAGGAGGAGTTCATACAACAAGAAGAAAGGCACAAAAATCGAGGGTTGTATTTTAACAGTTGGTTGGCTTGATTTTCTAGGAAATTTTGCTAAGTGAAACCTGTATTGCTAGGTAAATTACAGTGCTGAAATTTTATGGCATGATTCCCAAGATGTTTTGGTACTATTTTTTATTGTACAGGGCCATACATGCCATACAACCAAGGCACATTTCCCAAGACTGAATTCTAGCTGATTTTTCTGGAAGAGTATATTGCTGGAAAGTGAGATAAGTATTGTGTTTAAATGTTGTTGTAAACTCTAATATTTTCCCTGGATCTGAATAAGAAATTTTATCCTTATGTTTTCATTTTTCCTGTGTATTATTCAAGGGGCATTGCCCATAATTTATGGTGCCAAATGTGTTATTTTGTTTGTTGTTATGAGTTATTTCCACTGTTGATTTAGTTTTAGATCTATATCATCTAGTGTTTCTTCTCGTTACGTACATTTTTGTATTGGGTTTTAATGATTTACTATTGAAACTTAATAGGAGGTTGAAATATGAGTTTGATATAGTGAGTTTTTGAGCCATATTTTCAATATAAATCATAAGGTCTTCCAATATTTGTTCTATTATTATTGATATTGTTGGACATGTAATCCTTGGGATTTCATTATTATAAAATTAGTGTAAATATGAAGAGTCATAGGTGATAGGAAGCGTCATCTGTCATGGAAGACCAACATTCATTTACTTTGTATTTGTGCACCTATCATGTTAATGAAAATCACATCTGTGGAGTTAAGTTTTCTATCAATTCTTGTCTTGATAGTGGTATCAAAGATGGTATAAATCCATTATTAGATTCCTGGTGTTTCTTTCCTCATGGGAATAGAAAATTCCTCCTACATTCTCTAGTTTTGTAGTTTGTCCTCTAGCACTCTGACCAATTCTCTGGAAAACCCTAATTTCCACTTGATATAATCTCTCTGGTCTTTGGCTCTTGTATTCATTCCCTTCTAAGAGAATCTATTGCACCTTTGCAATCCTTTATTTGGCTCTCGGATCCCGTCAACTACTCGAACCATCTAATCCACACCATCCAATGACTATATGTATATTCTCTCTTAGTGTATTGTTCACATGGGAAAACCTAAACTAAGTCACCTAAGCTAAGGAAACCTTAATTTTTGTAACCCTAATTGATGGAGACTATTGGACCGCACCTCAGCTGTAACCACACTCTTTGCTAGCCTTCCAAGCACCTCCCATGAACCTCAGCTATAACCACACTCTTTTATGTCCTTCCACACACCACCCATACTCTTTATGACTTCACTTTGAGCTTAGACGCACCATGGGACTTCCACTTGGCCCTCATTGATAGTGCGGAGAATAAAACCCTATGATCACTATCAAATCATCAGAGCCTCAACTTAACACCTTGGAGGTTCCTTCGAGATATCTCATATGCCTAACCATTCTTTGACCACTCCAAATGCACGAAGAAAACTACATGGAGAGCTTCCCATTTCTTTAGTCCGCAAGCATGGTTTCCACTCATTTTTCTACAACATAGTTACCAACTTAACGAGAACTCTACAGAGTTCTCACTTTTTTGCAGGTCACATTTTTTACCTTGTTTTTAAAAATGGTGCTATCGGTAGCACCCCCCCTCCCTTTTTAGGTATTTTTTGATATTTTAAATTTTATGATCCATAATGTATCCACATTATTTTTTAAAATGCTTATTTTTTCATCTATTATCAAATTTTTTATTGTTAGAATATGAAAGAATGTGCTCATTTTACCATTAACAATATCACTATTGTCTCCCAACCATAGGCCTAAGCCACCATCTGAGCACCTTGACCTTGACAAAGAGAAGAATCCTAGTATAAATCCAATAGCCAAGCAAGGTTAATGCACCAAGAAGGAAGTAACCAAAGCTGATTAGAAAGTCCAACCCAAAACTGTCACAACACCTTCCCCAGGACTTGCACACAAGACTGCCAAACTATAGTGCACACAAGTGGCTTCTATGATTCTAAGAGTGTGTCAAATGAGAGACTGGTGCCCTGTATTTATAGTGTTCTTGGTAGACTTGCCTAGGCTGACTTCTCTCTCTGGGTACTAATTAATTCATATTAATTATCTTTCTTCAGTCGACATCTCGGTTAGGGTTACTTTCACTTCTTTTCTTTCTTCCATAACATTCTCATCTTGTCAAAGGTCACAATAGAGGTTCATACCTCCCTAAGCTACCATAATATCAACACTCCCTCCTAGCTAGTGAGGTATGGTCTTGAGCACAAACAGACCATTCAATTGGTAGCATCACAAGCACTATCATTATTATCCAACTTCTAATTTCTATGACAATTGATACAATGTCAATTGATAGAACACAATTGTGTTTATCCATGGTAGTACACAACTACTCAAACCATGACACATAGTCATAAACAGTGGAACATATCCACCACAAGAGCATAGCTCTACTATCTGGAAACAGGCAGTCTCCATAACAATCATCTGATATCAACCTACACAGAAAATATTGTTAAAATAAACTGAATCATCTGGGCCAATATTTCACTCACATCTATGAGATATGAAAGAATATCTGCCCTTAGAGTAGAACATCAACGATGGGCTATCTGGTTTATTCTTCTCAAACAAGGAAGAATGATTGTTCTGATTTTTTAGCTTGGACCATTCCTCACCCTGGTCCATTCCTCCAACACTAAAAAAAGTGTAACCTGGAGAGAATGAATACACCCTAAGGAATGCATGTCCCTGATTATTGAGCCTGGACCATTCCCCACCCTAGGCCATTCCTTTGGAGCTAAACAAAGTGCAACCTGGAGAGAATGAATGCACCCTAAGGAATGACTTTCTGGACCATTTCCTCTGTTAACCATAAGAGGAAAAGACTATCCTGTACCAACTGTTGGAGCCGCCCTTGTTTTTCACCTCGTGTAATTTTTCAATTTTTTGATACTTGAGGTCTAAGTTGATTTTTCTTTTCCTTCCGAAATCTTAAAACTCTGAAACCTTGTCGCCTGGATAGAAACGCTTTTTTCACTTTCAAAGAAGATCCATTTTACGCAAGTATGTTTTCTCTCGTGTTTTATTTCGGGATATCGCAAGTCGTATACTTCAATCTTTGAATTCATAAGTCCCGAGACACAAAACTGTGAATTCGTTCTTTGTTTTTTCGCGTAAAACATTAACTAAGGTAAAATCAAAGCTTGCTTGAACAGGTTGTTCCTTAAAATTTTATTATCCTCCCCTATCTCCCTAAGAATCAAAGGTCTTGTGAGGGCCAAAGGAAGGTTGATACCAAGTAATCATAATAAGTGGACAGACCTCTGATAAAAAATATTACGCAGATCTCAGCCCTGATAAAAACTGATTGCTCCCATCTTCGTGTTTTAAAAAATAAATACTAAGACAGGTGGTGAAAGGAAATTCAGAAATTATTGCCCCCACCTAGTCCATTAAGACGATGAAAGGAAATTCAGAAATGATTTCCCTCATCTTAGCGTTTAAACGCATAAATATTTTCTGAAGTGGTGAAAAGAAATTCAGTAAAAAAGGGGTCAGACAACTTCACCGGGGTACTGAACAGGCTCACTGGCAGTGAAGCAATGTCTGAGAGATATGTAATGTTGTTACACATAAATATCAATCTACTCTGGTAACCAACACTTTCTGAAAGCTTGATCATTTCCCCAAATTCCGATGGGACTTCCCATTTTAAAATTATATAATATCAATCTTTTGATGCAAGCTTAGAATCGTAAGATCTGTTGAATATCCTAGGGTCATTTTGACTGTCTTAAAGCGTCTCCTAAGTTAGTAAGTGAGGAAGGTAAAGTTGTGAAAGTGACTTCGGCCGTGTTTGGAAAGAGTATCTGAGTTCGGAAAAAACTTCTTGAAGTACAAAACGAAGCTTTTCCCTCCCTTCTATCTTGTTTCTTGAGTTTTTGTTGGTTTTAGCTTGTGACTCCATTTACCCAATATTGGCACCTAGTCTATTGTTCTTCACGCCTCACAGGGAGGCGTGATCCCTAGTTGGAGCCTATGTTGGAGTCGCCCTTGTTTTTCACCTCGCGCAATTTTTCAATTTTTTGATACTTGAGGTCTAAGTTGATTTTTCTTTTCCTTCCGAAATCTTAAAACTCTGAAACCTTGTCGCCTGGATAGCAACGCTTTTCTTACCTTTCAAAGAGGATCCATTTTTCGCAAGTATGTTTGCTATCGTGTTTTATTTCGGGATATCGCAAGTCGTATACTTCAATCTTTAAATTCATAAGTCCCGAGACACGAAACTGCAAATTCGTTCTTTGTTTTTTCGCGTAAAACATTAACTAAGGTAAAACTTTTAACTCATAAGTATGTGTTTTCGGGAATTCGTGCCTCGGCATTCATCGAGGCTAAGTTTTTGTTTTTTACAGCCCCAAGAGCCGAGAATGCGGTAACTTTTGTGATAACCTTGGTCAAGGACTAAAGGTAAAAAACTAACCATGGTCAAATTTGGTCCTCGGCACATCGCCACTCGGCACTTTCTCTCATAAAGTTAAGGTGTCCAAAACTCCGATTCGCGAAGTTACGAAATGATTATAGCGAGATTAATTAGTAGCCTAATCTAAGATTTCCTTCCTGTAATTTGAGCCTTAATTATTGCCACATCGCGATATCGCGACTCGGCATATCATTCTCCCAAAAGTCTGCATCCAAAGTTCCGAGTCGCGATATGGCGAATAAATTAATTCTATAATTAAGGATGTGCCAAGTCAAGGTTACTGTTAATTAAGCTAAAATCGGCACTCGTTGTCTCGTGAGTCGAAGAGTCGAAATATGAAAAGGAAATTCACGATGTAGCGAAAAGCGAGAAAATTATTCAATTCGCTAAGATTTGAAATTTTAAAATAAAACGAGATACATCCCACGCATCAAGGTTTGCACATTTACCGAGGTAACGTTTTACTCTCCATACTTCGACTAACCGTTAGACCGCCAAACATTGATGACATTAATGGAAGATTAGAGTAAATCTATGAATAATAAGATTGGATTTTATGCCATAAATTTGTTTCTATTCGCGATTTGACAGACTTATCTCAATAGTACAGAGTTTTCAAATATATACGAGAGTCTCATTCTATTTTAAAACATTTCTCATAAGCGCACAGAGCTCACCTTCTCTGAGTGAATTAATTCCTGCATGTATACACAGGTCTATTGCAGAAGAGAGAAAAAGCAAGCTTCAGCCATGGCTTCGTGGAAAGCTACAAAAGTGAATGTCGAGGTTGCAGCGCAAGGTTCAGACAACATCTCAGATACCTCACCTCGGACTGGAGGCTCATTCCCTAACTGGTCGTTTATTTCAGACATTCTGTAGTCTGAATTGGTAAATTATTCAGACTCTGACGACAATGATAACGAAAAGGATGACCTAAACACTAAATACAAGATAGTTGTTCAGTCGGGCATGCACAGGATTGCAACCAGGCCACGGTTTCTCCCATACTACGACATGATCCGATGGGCATTGGATCACGTAGACCTACCCACCAGAACTATTATAAGTGACCAACGGACCACGGTCGGAACCTTCAGACCAGAGCATATCCAAAACATGTACAAGCTCCCAGCAACTTCTGAATACACATATAATGTTGAATTCATGGAGGAATTCAAAAAGAAGGAGTGCACAGAATATGATAAAACTATGTCGGGTTTGATAAAGGATTGGCTCTCGTCCTCCGCGACATTTAGAGAGAATGACAAGGGCGTGTATTTAATTGCCTCGTTGGAGCCACAATATATGTATGTGGCGATGATGACGTGCAGGCTGTTTGGAAAGGAGGATACAGCGCATTTCTACGTTGCCTAGGTTCCTCTCATATTTCGGGTGGCCAAAGGTTGCTCATTTAATTGGGCGAAAATACTCTCGGACAGTCTTTTCAACCGGGTCACTGATTACCGAGAGCAGAAAGAAAGAGTAAAACCATCCTCTTTTTTCATGTCTGCGTATATCATGGACGTGATATGTTCTATGACTCCATTCCCCTTGATGAACTGGGCCTGGAGTCCAGCCCAAGAAAAGCATGTACACGAATATCACGACAAACTGTGGGAAAACAAAGCAAATGAATTTATTTATGAGATTTTCAAATGGGTGATGGTGCCCCTGCACATAACCATTTTTGGTCGTTCACCACCTCGCATCTTGGATAGCATTGCTACAAATCTGAAGGGTATTGCGGACTGGTATGTAGAAACCAAGTTTTCCTACTTCAGGGTGTTCGGAGTTTTTGTTCCCCCTCTTGCGCTACCACTGTTCATCCCCGACAAGATGGCATGTCACAAGATTGCCCGACAAACAGTGATTGATGGAGTAAGTAAAGAGCTCAAGGCATCATCAAAAAAGGTATGGTCGTTTTTCCCCGTTCGGCTAAGTTCTTATTCTTTGTTGGATTTTGGACATGCTAAGGCTGAGGCTGCAACTTTAGAAGAATTGAGTTTGGTCTCTATTGAGTACAAAAAGCATGATCCGCAAAAAATTGTAAGCGCCCATATGTCAAATTGTGGTTTAAAGAAGTTTGAACATGAGTGTTCACCCTCGGATGATATTTTCCGAGGGGCGAGGTCCTATGGGGAAGTGCTAGTTCGAATCAGATCTCTAGCACCCGAAGACATGGCCTCTGTTTTAAAGTTTCAGGAGCATAGAAAAAGATGTCTTCCCACTGTGCTAGGAGGTTTGGGTCTTTCCAAAGATAAAGAGAAGGAGGCTGAAAGTTCTGAGGGCCAAACTTCTAACCCCGAAAAACGTCAAGAAGGGGAGCAAGAGAAGAATCTCGAGCAGGAGAAGAATCCCGAGCAAGAGAAGAATCCCGAGTAGGAGAAGAATCCCGAAACAGAAAAAGAAACTACTGGCCCACCCAAGGAACATAGTCCAGAGGTGGAAGTAAGAAACACAGACCCGCCAGAAACTCAAAATCCATCAACTGAGATGAAGACCTCTGATCCTCCGAAGGAACAGGACTCACTCGACACACCAGAAAAGGCAGCGAAGAAAATTGGGGAACCCATCACTTCTGTCACCCCTTTGCAGTCAACACAAGGAGATATAGGAGAAGGATGGATTTTTGGTGAAGAACTAAGGCCCATCAGAGCAGAAGAACTTCCTCCCAATGAGTTCTTTTTCGACAAAAAGAGAAAAGCGGTTGTGAAAAGGGAGTTCAACCAGGAGGAAGGATCAACTGCTAAAAAATTTAAAGTAATGACAGATGGAAAAAACAAGAGGACTGATGAATTCACCACAGAGATAGCGGGAACGCTAGGAGCGTATGCATCGGCGAATCAATTCTCGGTCGCGACCTTGAAAAATCATCTCAAAAGAAAGAATCGACTGATCAAAACTCTCGAGGCCCGAGTAGCTTCAACTGCATAAAACGCTAAGAGTCAGGCGAGTGGAGAAATAGAACTGGCCCGATCAGCCGATAAAAAGGAAATTGATGTCCTCAAAACCAAGTTGGAACAAGTGAATTCAGTAATCCGAGATGGTCAGATACAGGCAAACCAGCAGAGGAGTATGATCACAGGGTTGCAGAATCAGTTAGAGGTTGTCGAAAGCAAAATGATCGACGTCGAGGGTTTTAAATCCCGAGCGATCGATATCAGGGGTAGGATCTCTTCTGTACAACAAAGTCTGTTAGAAAAGGTGGCGGTGATCCGAGAATATTGCGTGTTGATACATCGTATCTCAGAAAATCTGAATTTCAAAGAAAGAAACGCAGAGGCTGCTCGGGTAGCCTTTCAAGAGGTAGTGATAGCCACCAACAACAGATTTTCCACAGACTCTCCAGGGCTCACCATCGTTGAACAAACAAGAGGTAATATTTTGTTAAAATATTGGGAACACAATATTGTTTTAAGCAAGGAGCAGGCTCAAAAAGTGACCAGTTCATTGGAAGAAGCTTTCAATGCCATAAACGGCGAGCTGCTAGAAATGGAAAATGGAGGTGACTCGAAGACGTTGAGGCGAATGAATATAGATCATATCTCCCTTGATCTAAAGGAGAAAAATGAAAGAGATTCGGCGAACATCTCCAAGATGGTCAGGTTAGACATGGCTCAAGTTGATAAAAATTTGATTCAACCGAGCGCACAGCTCAGCGCTCTTGACATCATTGACGCACAAATAGGTGCTAAACTTCCTCAGTTGGCCTGGGAATGCTATTTCGCCGAGGCCAGTTTTCAAGAAGAGCCTTCACAGCTTGTATCCCAGTTCATGGACAAATGTATCATATGTACCAAATCCACGCAAAGACAAGCACCTGGCACTTTTTGAAAGTGGAGTAGAAGAGATGGAGTGATTTCGCTCCTCCCAGCTGTCAAACAGAGCCTTCACAACTTGCATCCCAGATTGTGAACAAATGTATCATATGCACCGAATCACGCGAGGGCAAGCACCTGGCACTTTTTGAAAATAGAGTATGAGGGAAAATTTGTATAAATAGATCACCAAAAGAAGAAAGAGGGCTGGACTTTTTGGTACTGAATTGTAAATTAAGTTTTAGCATTAAGAAGTTAATACAAGCAAAATTTGAAGATTCCCGATCCCGTCTCGACAGTATTACAAGTTTGTTTTCTTTATGTTTCATGTTTCATTTTGCTCTACTTCTCATAATTGATGTGTAGCGCTATACTTTAGTACGACCACTACTATAGCGAAGGGATTTCACCTTTCTGTAATTGGTTATTGTCTTTCCTCTGCACTAGCTTTAAGCGGGTGTAAGACCAATTTGCATTTACAGAATTATATGTTTATTTACACTGTGTCGGTTATTTCCATACTAATATCTTCTTCTGTGTATATGTGAGTTTTCTATTAACAGGAACTTTATGTATCTGCAGCTTAATTTTTTTCTTTCATACTCGTCTTTTTATTAAAAAATAATACTGTTACGGGAAAGGGCCTTCTGTTTGCATTTCTATTTTATTCTTAAAGTTAAAATTTCTCTTTCTTAAGACCAAATTGAAACAGCGTTAAAATCTCTCTCTAAACCATTCCTTACTAGTAATGTTCCTCAATGACTGTCCCTGCAGCTACTCAACCTAATATTCAACCCGGACTCTCTAATCAAACTCATATTGCTTTAAATATTTTCGATACAATCCTTAAAACTGCTAACACCCGGGAGGAATTAGAACTTTCATGGGCAGCCATTGAGTGTGATATCACTGCTCAAGAGCATTTGGAAGCCAGACGACGAGAACGTAGAAATTTGCTCTAGTTTTTCATACCGAAGGTGACTTTATCTTCGTATTCATCTTTTACATACTTTCGGATGCCTTGACACTGTACTTTAAGCCTTAGTACAGACTCAGGAAAAACATCTTTCTGGTGCCGCTGTCGGGGAACGAATTTACGAAATCTTTTCCCTGGGAAAATGAAAAACTATTTCGTTGATAGTGTTACTCTTTGATAGTGAACATAGAGTGCACACAGTTTTAAGGCTTTTAAAATATTTCACTTGGCGACTCCACTGAAACACAAACTGGTGTCTGGTAGAAAGCATACCAGACAGAACCCGGGTGGCAAGCTGATTACGCCTGTTAATAATCCTGAAAAAAATTTAAGAGTGAGAGGCTCTCTTGAGGCAACCGCTTCAGTTAATAAATCCAAAAACCCACTTTTAAAGACTAAATTCCCTTCGGAAACTCCTACTTCCTGCAGCCCTCTGTCTGATTCCAAAGATCCGAAAACAAACTACTCAGAATTTAGGAGTGAGCCGCATCAGAATTTCCCATCTATAAACAACGGAAAAGGTCCTTTAGAAAAAGCGTTATCGTGTGACATACCAGCCTTTCTTCAGCAGAACTTCCCAGTTTCACCTGATTCAAAGGAGTGTGTTACCCCCTCATTTCCTATTCTCAAGTCAATGGCAGGCGTCAGAGGAGGAGGTGGAGGACACCCAAATGTCCCTCCTCCCAGAGTATTTGCAAAAGTAGCAGTGAGATACGCTCCCCTGGTTTTACCCGTTCCCCTCCATGATTTACCTGACAATTACATCAAAAATCTTCCTAAGTTCACTGGGGAGGGAGATCTAACCGCATTCGAGCATATAAATTTCTTTGACCAGTTCGCAGACATATGCGGTATTGAGCACGAGGATGTCTATTCGAGACTACTTGTCCAAACCTTCGAAGGACAGGTCCGAACTTGGTTTCGAAGTCTTCCTGCAGCTTCTATTCGGACATATGACACCTTGGAAAACGCTTTCCTCAGACAATGGGGAGAGTGAAAGGATCACTTATATTACCTCACCGAGTTTGGGTCCTTAAAGAAAAAGAACTCAGAAACCCTTATGGAATTTATTCTGAGGTTTAACAAACTGTATAATAAAATTCCAGCCGTTGTTAAACCTTCCGAACCCTCAGCCAAAGTAACCTTTGCGGGAGCTTTCGAGCCCGATTTTTCCCTACTTTTGCGAGAAAGAAGAGGAGCCACCCTAAATAGAATGCAAGACGATGTTGTCGAAATAGAATCGAATATGATGGCTTCAGGTAAGTTAAAGGCTAAAGTAGAAACAGTCAACCGTGAAAATAGACACTATAGGGAACCAGCGGGTCCTTCCGGGTCAAATAGATACACTGACGACAGAGTAGATGATATGGCCCGAATAATTAGAGATATGTCTAACAAAATCTCTAGGATGGAGTTGGATCAGGCTAAAGTTGATTCTTCTAACAAGAGGGACTTCAGGAGAAACCCAAATCCCCAAAATCAACAGAGGCAAATAAAGAATGAAGATCAAAAAATACAAGCTCCACTAAAAAATGAAAAATTTTATAGGAGAAAATGACCTCCAAGATTTCGTAGATTCGGAAGATGAAGTCGTGTCTTTCGGTGATGAACGTTCGCAGCCATTTTTGACCAGGGAAGACAATGAAAAGTCTTTAAACACCCCTCAATCGTCAAATGAAGAGGAAGAAGGTGATCATACTGACCTCTGCGTATCTCAACCAGAAACAGAAATGATAGCGGCTGATTTTCAACCCAAATACAATCTGAGATCTAAAAATAAGCCCAAATCGACTGACCAACCTAATAGAATCCTGCAAAGGGGTCAAACTCATGAACCTCCTTTGAATGAGACACTGTTACCCAACAATAAAGTCAAGGTAGCAAAAACTCAAGAGTCTAAGGTGAAAAGAGCTGAAACCCAAACAAAGGAAACAGGTCCGATAGATAAAGTTACATCTCCGACTAAGATCACGAGTGATAAAGCGATCCAGACAAACAAGTCAGAAGGAAAAAGCTTGGAAGTCTTAACCAAAGAAACGGACAAGGTAAATACGTCTTTCAATTTTGAAAATGAATTTAATAAAATTAAGATACCGATTCCTTTGGTAGAATTAGCAAAAAACCCCACTTATCGGAAGCAAATTGCCAAAGTGATCGGTGTTTATGAGCCAGAAATTCACTCTGATTTTATCAACCTAGAAGATGACAGACCTAACATCACCTTTGGTCCTCATTTTGAGGGATCCAAGGATAACGTCGCTCCTTTCTATATCACCCTGAATATACATGACGAGTTACTGCATAACTGCATGTTAGACTCCGAGGCTTCACATAATGTTATGCCCAAAATTATAATGGAGAGGTTGGGCCTCCAGATCACTAGACCTTATGGAGATCTATACTCTTTCGATTCAAGAAAGGTTAAATGTATGGGAATGATAAAAGATCTGGTTGTTACCCTGGCTCAGGTCTCGGTCAAGAGTGTCTTGATGGATGTGGTTATTGCAGATATTCCTCCCAAATATGGTATGTTGTTATCCAGATCATGGGGAGCCAAGTTGGGGGGTTCTCTACAATTGGACATGTCATATGCCACAATTCCTGTATTCAGTGGTCAGTTTACCCGATTGTACAGAGAAACAAGATTGGCATATACTGTCAGTGACCCTCAGAATCCAAATAATTTTCCCATTTATGTTGCGGAGCAAGATCTGGGAAATTGCATATTGACTTTCGATGATGGTTTGGATGGGTGTCCAGAAGAACTTGATATGAAGAAAGAAGATCTCAGCCCCTTGACTGAATAACTATGCAAAAATGGTATCTAGAAAATGTACTTCGATGGCGCTTCGTCTTCTAAAGGACCTGGTGTTGGCATACTTTTAGTAGCACCTGAAGGTAAGTTTATTGTTCCTTTCTCATATCGTTTGCAGTGGGATATAGATTACACCAATAACGTATGTGAGTATGAAGCATTAATCTTAGGTTTAGAGGCTGCAAAAAATTTAAATATAAAAAACTTGGAGGTTTACGGTGACGCGGAATTAATAGTAAAACAAATAAACCGACAATACCAAGCCAAGCATCCCAGACTAAGAACATACAGAAATTGCGCTTGGGATTTGATCGAGAATTTTTTCTCATCTATAAAAGTCCATTTTATT
>ML838543.1:48512-65829 GCA_009831015.1 Picea engelmannii
TTCGAGATAAAATAGCAGATCATCGCATGTTGATCCTTAAAAACAATCAGATCCCGAAAGGCTTAATCCCTTTAGAAAGACTCTTCGATCAGAACAACATACCTGTGAAATCCACTTTGCAGCCCCAACCAGAAGAAGTGGAAAATTGCGACATAGGAACTCAAAAAGAAGCCAGGATAGTAAATATATCTAAGTTCCTCCCTCCCAAGGTAAAAGACCAATACAGAGACCTACTCAAACAGTATACAGATGTTTTCGCCTGGTCTTATGAAGAACTTCGAACGTATGATACTTCCGTAATTGAGCATAAGATACCGTTGAAGCCCGAGGTCAAGCCTTTTAGGCAAAATCTTAGGCAATTTAACCCCATTTTGTTGCCCGTCATCGAAAATGAAGTTAAGAAGCTTTTAGACGCGAAAATAATTGTACCACTAAGGTACTCAGACTGGGTAGCAAATTTAGTCCCTGTCAGAAAAAAGAACGGAGAAATCGGACTATGTGTGGATTTTCGGAACTTGAACAAGTCCTCTCTTAAGGATAATTATCCACTTCCCAAAATGGAACACATCCTGGAAAGGGTAGTTGGAGCGAATCGAATGTCTATGATAGATGGGTTTTCTGGGTACAACCAAATCGCCATGAACGAACTAGACAGAGAAAAAACCGCTTTCACCACACCATGGGGTACATTCATGTATGATAAAATGCCTTTTGGTTTGATGAATGTAGGAGCTACATTCCAGCGCGCTATGGACATCGCTTTCGTCGGAGAAAGAGACAAGTTCGTAGTAATCTACCTTGACGATTTAACGGTTTTCTCTAAAACCGATGAAGAACATTTGATCCATTTAAAACAGACTTTCGAAAAATGCCGAAGGTATGGCCTATCTTTGAACCCAAAGAAATCACATTTCGCTATGCAGGAAGGTAAGCTTCTGGGGCATGTCGTATCTAAATATGGGATCAGGATCGATCCTAAGAGGGTTGAAGCAATACAAACTATCATGATTCCTAGGAACGTAAAAGAAATTCAATCTTTCTTAGGTACAATAAAAATTTTACGAAGGTTTGTACCAAATTTTGCTGAGATTGTCAAATTGATCACAGGAATGTTGAAAAAGGATAGCAGAGTAAATTGGATGACCGAGGCTAAAGCGTCATTCGAGCATATTAAAAAAGTCATCAGTGAAGCACCTGTGTTAATAAGCCTAGATTACTTAAGGGATTTCCCCATCTTCTCGTTCGCTTCTGAACATACTATCACCGCGGTATTACTGCAAAAAGATGATCAAGGTTTTGAACGCCCGATCGCTTTTTTTAGCAAAAGCCTTAGAGATGCCGAACTAAAATATGATATAATAGAAAAACAGGCATACGCAATGGTGAAAGCGCTTAAGGCATTCAGAACTTACGTCCTGCATTCAAAAATTATCGCATACGTACCAACCAGTGTTGTGAAAGATATATTGGTACAGCCAGATAGTGATGGAAAACGAGGACGCTGGCTCGCTAAAATACAAGAATTTGATCTGGAAGTCAAGCCTACTAAATTAATAAAGGGGCGGGGTTTGGCCAAACTCTTGGCTGAATCGAACCTTATATCTCTTGACATAAATTGCCTATAAGGGGAAGACGGAGATGCGCATTTGCAAGAGTCGAATGACCAGACGCATCCAAGCAAGGTGGAAGAAAAATTTGTGTCATCAGGATGGTATAAAGATATAGTGTTCTATTTGTTAAGCCTGAAATGCCCAGATGGACTAACACCAGCCAAATGCAGAACTCTAAAACTCCACGCTGCAAAATATTGCATCTCCGAAAATCAACTATATTGGAAGGATCCACTCGGGTTCTTACTAGTCTGTTTGGTTGAGTCGGAAACTCTACAGGTTGTGGAAGAATTTCATGAAGGAATCTGTGGAGGACACCATGCATGGAGAGCCACAGCCTACAAGATCCTAAAGGCTGGATACTATTGGCCAAAACTATTTTCGGACGTCAATGCCAAAGTACGCTCCTGTTACTCATGTCAAATATTCGCTGGTAAGAAGAAGCTCCCTACACTACCACTCGTTCCAGTCAAAACTGAAGCCCCATTTCAACAATGGGGATTAGACTTCATAGGGGAAATTAATCCCCATTCCAGTGCTCAACATAAGTGGATCTTAACAGCCACTGATTATTTTACAAAATGGGTGGAAGCAATTCCAACCAAAAGAGCAACAGACTCGGTAGTGATCGACTTCATGGAAGATAACATCTTGTCTAGATTCGAGTGTCCCCGAAAGATTGTTACCGACAACGCCCAGGCCTTCAAATCCATGGCTACGATCAATTTCTGCCAAAAGTACAGTATCATTCTCGGCCATTCCACTGCTTATTACCCTCAGGGAAACGGATTGGCTGAATCATCTAACAAGATCCTGGTAAACGTAATCAAAAAAGTACTGGATAAAAACAAAAGGTCCTGGCATGTGCATTTGAGGTACGCGTTGTGGGCAAATCGCATCAACACTAAAAGGTCTATCGGCATTTCGCCTTTCCAGTTGGTCTATGGCACTGACGCGGTTCTGCCTATAAATTTAGCGTTGCTAGTGATGAAATTATGGCAGGATCAGAATGAAGAACCCAATCATGTAACCAGGAGAATTAATCAGCCAATCGAGGTTGATCAGAAAATGCAGAAATACCAGGATGATATGAAAGCATTGTTCGACATTAAGGCAAAGAGCAGAGAATTCTTCCCAGGAGATTTGGTGTTAAGATGGGATGCGAGAAGGGAAGAAGCCGCTAAGCATGGAAAATTTGATCACCTTTGGTATGGACCATTCAAGGTCTCGGCACCAGAAGTAAATAATTCCTTTCTTCTGGAAAATATTGATGGAGAAGTTCTCAGCGCCTCGATCAACGGGCGATACTTAAAGCACTACATGACGTGACAATCGTCACATAAAATGAAATAAAATTAAATAGGAAATTGTATGTATATATTTGTAAATAAATAAATTTTATTATGAGTTTTTGTACATATTTATGTTTTACGATCAAACATTTACTTTAAATTTTTTGGTTTTCGTTCCTAAACTCTCAACACATTTTCAATAAAATTTGTATTGGTTGTTGCAGCATTCCAGTTACAGACGAAACTAGCTGAAASARTAATATGCAGGTCGATGTTGGGAATAGAACGACATAAAAYAGGTGATACATAAGAAAATTCATAACCCACAAAGAAATTGAAAAGARAAGACAGAGGTRAKTTTTCTCMATAAAYAGTTCATGAAASGTTGTTTAAGCAAACTAAGGTAACATTTTTCAAATTTGCAATACAAAAGGTTAGATAACAGGAATATTTCTGGTTTCATAATCTTCAAATAAAATGAGTACATTGAACCTAAAAACAGTCACTCATAATTTTTGTTCCTAAATATATATTCGAAAACCAGTCCCGAACTGTCGAGACCCTTTGTATAATAATCCATTGAATTGCTGCCTCGTTTTCTGTCTAGATTTGGGCCTAACTTTTAGCGAGACACTATCTTCCCTAGTCTTTGTGAAGGGGTAAAGGGTTTTCGTTTTAAACCTCAAAAATTCCAAAGCAGATCTTAATAAGAAAGTTGGTCTTCACAACTATTTGATCTTCTGATGAGCTAAGGGACATTTATAGCAATCCTAACTTTCCTAGGTTTTTTCAACAGCATCGGAAAAATCAAAGCTTGCTTGAACAGGATGTTCCTTAAAATTTTATTATCCTCCCCTATCTCCCTAAGAATCAAAGGTCTTTTGAGGGCCAAAGGAAGGTTGATACCGAGTAATCATAATAAGTGGACAGACCTCTGATAAAAAATATTACGCAGATCTCAGCCCTGATAAAAACTGATTGCTCCCATCTTCGTGTTTTAAAAAATAAATACTAAGACAGGTGGTGAAAGGAAATTCAGAAATGATTGCCCCCACCTAGTCCATTAAGACAATGAAAGGGAAATGATTGCCCTCGTCTTAGCATTTAAACGCATAAATATTTTCTGAAGTGGTGAAAAGAAATTCAGTAAAAAAGGGGTCAGACAACTTCACCGGGGTACTGAACAAGCTCGCTGGCAGTGAAGCAATGTTTGAGAGATCTGTAAGGCTGTTACACATAAATATCAATCTACTCTGGTAACCAACACTTTCTGAAAGCTTGATCATTTCCCCAAATTCCGATGGGACTTCCCATTTTAAAATTATATAATATCAATCTTTTGATGCAAGATTAGAATCGTAAGATCTATTGAATATCCTAGGGTCGTTTTGACTATCTTAAAGCGTCTCCTAAGTTAGTAAGTGAGGAAGGGAAAGTTGTGAAAGTGACTTCGGCCGTGTTTGGAAAGAGTATCTGAGTTCGGAAAAAACTTCTTGAAGTACAAAACGAAGCTTTTCCCTCCCTTCTATCTTTTCTCTTGAGTTTTTGTTGGTTTTAGCTTGTGACTCCATTTACCCAATATTGGCACCTAGTATACTGTTCTTCACGCCTCACAGGGAGGCGTGATCCCTAGTTGGAGCCTATGTTGGAGCCGCCCTTGTTTTTCACCTCGCGCAATTTTTCAATTTTTTGATACTTGAGGTCTAAGTTGATTTTTCTTTTCCTTCCGAAATCTTAAAACTCTGAAACCTTGTCGCCTGGATAGCAACGTTTTTTTCACTTTCAAAGAAGATCCATTTTTCGCAAGTATGTTTTCTCTCGTGTTTTATTTCAGGATATCGCAAGTCGTATACTTCAATCTTTGAATTCATAAGTCCCGAGACACGAAACTGCGAATTCGTTCTTTGTTTTTTTGCATAAAACATTAACTAAGGTAAAACTTTTAACTCATAAGTATGCGTTTTCGGGAATTCGCGCCTCGGCATTCGTCGAGGCTAAGTTTTTGTTTTTACAGCCCCAAGAGCTGAGAATGCAGTAACTTTTGTGATAACCTTGGTCAAGGACTAAAGGTAAAAAACTAACCATGGTCAAATTTGGTCCTCGGCACATCGCCACTCGGCACTTTCTCTCATAAAGTTAAGGTGTCCAAAACCTCGATTCGCGAAGTTACAAAATGATTATAGAGAGATTAATTACTAGCCTAATCTAAGATTTCCTTCCAGTAATTTGAGCCTTAATTATCGCCACATCGCGATATCGCGACTCGGCATATCATTCTCCCAAAAGTCTACATCCAAAGTTCTGAGTCGCGATATGGCGAATAAATTAATTCTATAATTAAGGATGCGCCAAGTCACGGTTACTATTAATTAAGCTAAAATCGACACTCATTGTCTCGCGAGTCGAAGAGTCGAAATATGAAAAGGAAATTCACGATGTAGCGAAAAGCGAGAGAATTATTCAAGTCGCTAAGATTTGAAATTTTAAAATAAAACGAGATACGTCCCGCGCATCAAGGTTTGCACATTTCCCGAGGTAACTTTTTACTCTCCATACTCCGACTAACCGTCAGACCCCCAAAAATTGATGACATTAATGGAAGATTAGAGTAAATCTACGAATAATAAGATCGGATTATATGCCATAAATTTGTTTCTATTCACGATTTGACAAACTTATCTCAATAGTACAGAGTTTTCAAATATATATGAGAGTCTCATTCTATTTTAAAACATTTCTCATAAGCGCACAGAGCTCACCTTCTCCGAGTGAATTAATTCCTGCATGTATACACAGGTCTATTGCAGAAGAGCGAAAAAGAAAGCTTCAACCATGGCTCCACGGAAAGCTACGAAAGTGAATGTCAAGGTTGCAGCGCAAGGTTCAGACAACGTCTCAGATACTTCACCTCGGACTGGAGGCTCAGTCCCTAACTGGTCGTTTATTTCAGACATTCTGCAGTCTGAATTGGTAAATTATTCAGACTCTGACGACAATGAAAACAAAAAGGATGACCTGAACACTAAATACAAGATAGTTGTTCAGTCGGGCATGCACAGGATTGCAACCAGGCCACGGTTGCTCCCATACTATGACATGATCCGATGGGCATTGGATCACGTAGACCTACCCACCAGAACTATTATAAGTGACCAACGGACCACGGTCGGAACCTTTAGACCAGAGCATATCCAAAACATGTACAAGCTCCCAGCAACTTCTGAATACACATATAATGTTGAATTCATGGAGGAATTCAAAAAAAAGGAGTGCACAGAATATGACAAAACTATGTCGGGTTTGATAAAGGATTGGGTCTCGCGCTCCGCTACATTAGAGCGAATGACAAGGCTGTGTATTCAATTGCCTCGCTGGAGCCACAATATATGTATGTGGCGATGATGACGTGCAGGCTGTTTGGAAAGGAGGATACATCACATTTCTACGTTGCCTGGGTTCCTCTCATATTTCGGGTGGCCGAAGGTTGCTCATTTAATTGGGTGAAAATACTCTCGGACAGTCTTTTCAACCGGGTCACTGATTACCGAGATCAGAAAGAAAGAGGAAAACCATCCTCTTTTTTCATGTCTGCGTATATCATGGACGTGATATGTTCTATGACTCCATTCCCCTTGATGAACTAGGCCTGGAGTCCAGCCCAAGAAAAGCCTGTACACGAATATCACGACAAACTGTGGGAAAACAAAGCAAATGAATTAATTTATGATATTTTCAACTGGGTGATGGTGCCCCTGCACATCACCATTTTTGGTCGTTCGCCACCTTGCATCTCGGATAGCATTGCTGCAAATATGAAGGGTATTGCGGACTGGTATGTAGAAACCGAGTTTTCCTACTTCAGGGTGTTCGGAGTTGTTGTTACCCCTCTTGCGCTACCACTGTTCATCCCCGACAAGATGGCATGTCGCGAGATTGCCTGACAAACAGTGATCGGCGAAGTAAGTAAAGAGCTCAAGGCATCATCAAAAAAGGTATGGTCGTTTTTCCCCGTTCGGCTAAGTTCTTATTCTTTGTTGGATTTTGGACATGCTAAGGCTGAGGCTGCAACTTTAGAAGACTTGAGTTTGGTCTCTATTGAGTACAAAAATCATGATCCGCAAAAAATTGTAAGCGCCCATTTGTCAAATTGTGGGTTGAAGAATTTTGAACATGAGTGTTCACCCTCGGATGATATTTTCCGAGGGGCGAGGTCCTATGGGGAAGTGCTAGTTCGAATCAGATCTCTAGCACCCGAAGACATGGCCTCTGTTTTAAATTTTCAGGAGCATAGAAAAAGATGTCTTCCCGCTGTGCTAGGAGGTTTGGGTCTTTCCAAAGATAAAGAGAAGGAGGCTGAAAGTTATGAGGGCCAAACTTCTAACCCCGAAAAACGTCAGGAAGGGGAGCAAGAGAAGAATCCCGAGCAGGAGAAGAATCTCGAGCAAGAGAATAATCCTGAGCAGGAGAAGAATCTCGAAATAGAAAAAGAAACTACTGGCCCACCCGAGGAACATAGTCCAGAGGTGGAAGTAAGAAACACAGACCCGCCAGAAACTCAAAATCCAACAACTGAGACGAAGACTTCTGATCCTCCGAAGGAACAGGACTCACTCGGCACACCAGGAAAGGCAGCGATGCAAATTAGGGAACCCATCACTTCTGTCACCCCTTTGCAGTCAACACAAGGAGATATAGGAGAAGGATGGATTTTCGGTGAAGAACTAAGGCCCATCAGAGAAGAAGAACTTCCTCCCAATGAGTTCTTTTTCGACAAAAAGAGAAAAGCGGTTGTGAAAAGGGAGTTCAACCAGGAGGAAGGATCAACTGCTAAAAAATTTAAAGTAATGACAGATGGAAAAAACAAGAGGACTGATGAATTCGCCACAGAGATAGCGGGAACGCTAGGAGCGTATGCATCGGCGAATCAATTCTCGGTCGTGACCTTGAAAAATCAGCTCAAAAGAAAGAATTGACTGATCAAAACTCTCGAGGCCCGAGTAGCTTCGGCTGCAGAAAACGCTAAGAGTCAGGCGAGTGGAGAAATAGAACTAGCCCGATCAGCCGATAAAAAGGAAATTGATGTCCTCAAAACCAAGTTGGAACAAGCGAATTCAGTAATCCGAGATGGTCGGATACAGGCAAAACAGCAGAGGAGTATGATCACAGGGTTGCAGAATCAGTTAGAGGTTGTCGAAAGCAAAATGATCGACATCGAGGGTTTTAAATCCCGAGCGATCGATATCAGGGGCAGGATCTCTTCTGTACAACAAAGTTTGTTAGAAAAGGTGGCGGTGATCCGAGAAGATTGTGTGTTGATACATCGTATCTCGGAAAATCTGAATGTTAAAGAAAGAAACGCAGAGGTTGCTCGGGTAGCCTTTCAAGAGGCAGTGATAGCCACCAACAACAGATTTTCCATAGACTCTCGAGGGCTCACCATCGCTGAACAAACAAGAGGTAATATTTTTTTAAAAGATTGGGAACACAATATTGCTTTAAGCAAGGAGCAGGCTCAAAAAGTGACCAGTTCATTGGAAGAAGTTTTCAATGCCATAAACGGTGAGCTGCTAGAAATGGAAAATGGAGGTGACTCGAAGACGTTGAGGCGAATGAATATAGATCAGATCTCCCTTTATCTAAAGGAGAAAAATGAAAGAGATTCGGCGAACATCTCCAAGATGGTCAGGTTAGACAAGGCTCAAGTTGATAAAAATTTGATTCAACCGAGCGCACAGCTCAGCGCTCTTGACATCATTGACGCACAAATAGGTGCTAAACTTCCTCAGTTAGCCCGGGAATGCTATTTTTCCGAGGCCAGTTGTCAAGCAGAGCCTTCACAGCTTGTATCCCAGTTCATGGACAAATGTATCATATGTACCGAATCCACGCAAAGACAAGCACCTAGCACTTTTTGAAAGTGGAGTAGAAGAGATGGAGTGATTTCGCTTCTCCCAGCTGTCAAACAGAGCCTTCACAGCTTGCATCCCAGATTGTGAACAAATGTATCATATGCACCGAATCATGCGAGGGCAAGCACCTGGCACTTTTTGAAAATAGAGTACGAGGGAAAATTTGTATAAATATATCACCAAAAGAAGAAAGAGGGCTGGACTTTTTGGTACTGAATTGTAAATTAAGTTTTAGCATTAAGAAGTTAATACAAGCAAAATTTGAAGATTCTCGATCCCGTCCCGACTGTATTACAAGTTTGTTTTCTTTATGTTTCATGTTTCATTTTTCTCTACTTCTCATAATTGATGTGTAGCGCTATACTTTAGTACGACCACTACTATAGCGAAGGGATTTCACCTTTCTGTAATTGGTTATTGTCTTTCCTCTGCACCAACTTTAAGCGGGTGTAAGACCAATTTGCATTTACAGAATTATATGTTTATTTACACTGTGTCGGTTATTTCCATACTAATATCTTCTTCTGTGTATATGTGAGTTTTCTATTAACAGGAACTTTACGTATCTACAGCTTAATGTTTTTCCTTCATACTCGTCTTTTTATTAAAAAATAATATTGTTACGGGAAAGGGCCTTCTGTTTGCATTTCTATTTTATTCTTAAATTTAAAATTTCTCTTTCTTAAGACCAAATTGAAACAGCGTTAAAATCTCTCTTTAAACCATTCCTTACTGGTAATGTTCCTCAATGACTGTCCCTGCAGCTACTCAACCTAATATTCAACCCGGACTCTCTAATCAAACTCATATCGCTTTAAATCTTTTCGATACAATCCTTAAAACTACTAACACCCGGGAGGAATTAGAACTTTCATGGGCAGCCATTGAGCGTGATATAACTTCTCAAGAGCAGTTGGAAGCCAGACGACGAGAACGTAGAAATATGCTCTAGTTTCTCTTACCGAAGGTGACTTTATCTTCGTATTCATCTTTTACATACTTTCGGATGCCTTGACATTGTACTTTAAGCCTTAGTACAGACTCAGGAACAACACCAACCTCCAAAACGAACCATTCCTCATGTTAACCACAATAAGAAATCATTGTCTGGCCAGGCGGGCCAGTCTTCTTGAGTAACCCTCAAGAAGAGAGACTGCCTAGACCACTCCCCATGTTAACCACAATGGGAAGTCATTGTCTATGGTACATCAGCAATCTGGACCATTTTCCGAACTGGAAAATGTATGTCCGTCAGAAATCTCAATCCACTTTCCGAACATGAAAGAATCTCCCCAAGCTGGACTATTTTTCAATCTTGAAAATGAATGTACTCAATAATATTTTCAGTGCTCCCTCCCAACCTAGAGATTCCTTTCTTCCCTTTTAGATAAGGGAGTTATTTCCACGATCCCCATCTTTTCTTGGAAATATGCAAACTTTATTCTAGACAAAGGCTTTGTCAAGATATATGTTGTTTGCTCATCTGTGAGAATATACTAAAGCTTTATTTCTCCTTCCTGGACTTTATCTTGAATAAAGTAATATTTTATCTCAATGTGTTTCGACCTTTCATGAAACACGGGATGTTCTGATAATCTTATACAACTCTGATGATCACAATGTATTATGGTCGATTTTGGAATCTGATCAAATAAATCAGAGATTAACTTCCTTAGCCATATTGCTTTTGTGCATGCTTCACATGTTGTGATATATTTTTATTCTGTTATGCTGAGTGTGACAGACTTTTGTTTCCTGCTGCCCCAAGATATCATAGCGGATCCCAAACTGAAACACATACCTGAAGTACTCTTCCTGTCTTCTGTACTTCCTGCCCAATTTGAGTCTGTGAATCCATGAAGTTGTATATCACTGGATGCAGTATATTTCAAACCATAGTTTATTGTCACATGAATATATCTTAAGACATGCTTTGCAGCTATCCAATGCTCATGTCTTGGTTCCACCTGGAACTGGCTTAGTGTATTCATGACAAATCAAATTGTTGGTCGAGTATTTACCAAATACATCAATGACCCAATTAGTTGTCGATATAGTGATGGATCTACTGGATCAGAATCTGGAAATTTCACTTTTATTATATCAGTATTCATAGGAGTGTCCATGGACTTACAATCCATCATTCCAAACTTCTGAAGGATCTTTATTGTGTACTTTCCTTGTCCAAGGAATATTTCACCACGCTTATGTCATACTTCTAGTCCCAAGTAATAATGCATGAGACCTAGATCTTTCATAGCAAATTCAGAAGCTAGTTCCTTCTTGCACTGGATGATGAAAGACTCTTCACCTGTTATGAATAAATCATCAACATATAGTAGTAGAATTACAGGTGCATTTTCCACAACTTTGTAGTAAAGGTTTGGATCTGCATGACTTTTGGAGAAACCAAGTCTTGTTAGATACTTGTCCATTCTGGCATACCAAACCCTTGGAGCTTGCTTGAGTCCATATAGGGATTTATTTAGTCTACAAACATGAGTGTCTCTGGAATGTACCTCAAACCCTTGAGGTTGTTCAATATATTCTTCTTCTTCGATTGCTCCATTGAGGAAAGTTATTTTTACATCCATCTGATGTAAGTTCCATCCCATAGAAGCGGCAAGAGATATGATAGCTCTAATGGAGGTGTACCTAGCAACTGGAGCAAACGTTTCATCATAGTATTCTCCCTCCTTCTGAGAGAACCCTGTAGCTATGAATCTTGCCTTGAATTTATCCACGCTTTCGTCTGTTGCATGTTTGATATTATATACCCATTTTGAAGTTACTACTCATTTCTCTTTAGGTCTGGGTACGATTTCCCATACATCATTTTTCATAATGGATTGGTGTTCTTTCGTCATAGTTTCTTTCCATTGTCCCTTTTGAACTGCTTCTTCAAATGTGGTAGGCTCTTCATCTAGAAGCTTCGTCATGTATGTTAAGTAACTTGAGAATATTTTAGGCCTCTTACTCTTTCTGAATGTTCCTTATGGAATCTTGAGTCTTTTTGCATCTTGTAAGGTAGCTTCAAGCCAAGCTGGTTGTTTCTTGGTCTTAGGTACCATATTTGAATCAATGTTTTCACATGGTTCCATAGGTTGTTCCTTTTCATCATTTTCATTTTTTGTGCTTTATTCATTAGGTTCTTCAATCTCTTCTTCTTCTATAGTCTTTTCTATGGATTTCTTGAAAGCCATATTTTCATTGAATGTTATGTCTCTGCTAACTTCGATCTTATGTTGTTCTGGAATATAGATTCTATAAGCCTTGGATGAATCATTGTATCCCACGAATATCCCCTTCTTTCCTTAGGGTTATAGTTTATTCCTTTTATCCTTGGGAATGTGAGAGTAAACAGGACATCCAAATATTCTTAGGTTTTCCACATTAGGTTTCTTACCTGAGAAGGATTCTTCTGGTGTCATGTCCTTCAATATACGATGAGGACTTTTGTTTTTCACATATATTGTTGTCATTGCTGCTTCTCCCCATAAGAACATGGATAGACCTTGATCATTTAGTAAGGCTTTTACGGTTTCTTCAATAGATCTGTTCTTTCTTTCTTCTACACCATTTTGTTGAGGATTATGAGGGACAGTTAGCTCCCTCCTAATCCCTGTCGATTTGCAGAATGCAATGAATTCCTTTGATGTGTATTCTCCTCCATTATCTATTCTTAACGTCTTGATCTTCTTATTCATGAGGTTTTCTATCTCTGCTTTGAACTCTTGAAACTTGTTGAATACTTCGTCTTTTGTCTTTAGTAGATATAACCAAGTCTTTCTTGAATAGTCATATATGAATATTACGTAGTAAATTGATCCTCCTAGATATTTGACTGGCATCGGACCACAAACATCTGAGTGTATCAGATCTAGAATCTCCTTAGATCTGTTGTTGCTTCTTGGGAATGGTTTCTTGATATTCTTTCCAAGAGCACAACCCTTGCAAATTCCTTCATGTGTAGACTGTAATTATAGTATTCCTTCAACCATCTTTCTGAGAAAAGGTAATGCTTGATAATTAATGTGAGAATACCTTCTATTCCAAAGTTCATTGGGATTGACTTTGTCATGTACGAGAGCTTCTTCATTTTGTTCTAGTAGTCTATACAGATTTCCTTCACGGCTTCCAATAACCCTAGCATTCTCTATGTTGGATTCTTTATGCCAAGATAACACTTTTCCATCCACAAAAGCTATTATGTTTCCTTTGTCTTCTAGGAAATATATGGATACAAAATTCATTTCTAAACTAGGTACATATAAAACATTGCTTAAGTGAACATTGTTACATGTTTTCAACTTGACGGAGGCTTGTCCAAATCCTTCCACTGAGTAAGTGATTTTGTCTCCAAGATCTACCTTGTACGATGTATTATTCTCATTTAGATTTGAGATTTTGGCTTGATCTCCCATCATGTTCCTAGAAGCTCCACTATTGATTATCCACATGTCATCTTCAATCGTTCCAGTGAGTGTTGAGTAGTGTAGAAGACTGATCATCTCACTCATGTGTTCAGTTGACTGGTAGTTGGTCATGGTTTGATCCAAAACTTCAACTCTAACATTTCTATCTTCTGAGAGAGACAAAAGGTGTGTTGGACTAGGGCACAATTGAATATCTTCTCCTTGAGCGAGATGCTCCATCACAAGGTGTCAAATCTGAGATTTAGGGTTTCTACAACTACTCCTGCTAGTAACCCTAGCGACAGTATCTTAGAAGTTGCTCCTGCTAGTAACCCTAGCGGCAGTTCCTCAGTGAGCTCAATATCCTAATGGCTATGTTTCCTTCCAGTGGTTAGACTAAATGAAGGAGGTGTGGGCCCATAACCTGTTAGAATATGAAAGAATGTGTCTGTTTTACCATTGACAATATCACTATTATCACCCAACCATAGGCCTAAGCCACCCTCAAATCACCTTGACCTTGATAGAGAGAAGAATCCTGGTAGAAATCCAATATCCAAGCAAGGCTAATGTATCAAGCAAGAAGTAACCAAAGCTGATCAAAAAGTCCAACCCAAAACTGGCACAACACCTTCCCCAGGACTTGTGCACAAGACTACCAAACTGCAGTGCGCACAAGTGGCTTCTGCGATTCTGACAGTGTGTCAAATGAGAGACTGGTGCCATGTATTTATAGTGTTCCTGGCAAACTTGTCTGGGCCGACTTCTCTCTCTGGGTACTAATTAATTCATATTAATTATCTTTCTTCAGCCGACATCTTGTCTAGGGTTACTTTCATTTCTTTTCTTTCTCCTAGAACATTCTCATCTTGTCAAAGGCCACAATAGAAGTTCATACCTCTTGAAGCTACCATAATATTAACAATTATTTCAACTGTGTTTTTAATCATTTTTCCATGCTTCTTTCAATCTTAAAAATGTTGTTTACCATTTACTTTTTTGAAATTAATATTTTTCATATAATTGTGTCTCGTTAATATTTCTCATATAATTGTGTCTCCTTAATTAATTGAAATAAAAATATATATATTATAAAAACCAAACTAAAAAAACCTAAAATAAATAATTTAATACAAAACTGTAAAAAAAAAAAAACTTAAAATTACAAACAAAAAAAATTAAAATTTATATTAAAAAACTTAAAAAAATAAAACTAAACTATAAAATTTTATAATATATATATATATATATATATATATATATGGATTTTGTTTTTTTAAATCTTTTGTGACTATTTTTTTTAAAAAAAATTCTTTTTTTTAACATTTTCATTTTTTTTTTAAATTATTGTCTTATAGAGAAATTAAACAAACAAACAAAAAACATTTATTTTAAACTTGTTTATTTTTTTTTAAATTTGGCTTTTGAATATATTTTTTTAAGTGTGTTTTTTCTTCATTTAAAAAAAAAAAAGTCGTGAAGATTTTCTCCTTTCTCTTTATTTATTTTTAATGTAAATTAAAAAAAAAAATCAAGTGACCATTTAGGATTCAATTTTGGGTTTTTTATTTGCATACAGATCTATTGTCAAGGCCACAGTTTCAATTAGATCGTAATTAGCTATAATTTTAACCTTTAGAAAAAACAATTTTCATTAGGTAACGCCACTTTTTATTAAGGTGTTGATTTTAAGGTTTTTTTTATCTACTATATGTATTTTGAAGGCCATGCTTGAAAAATGTTGTAATTTTGACCTCGTTAGAAAAAATGGTGCTACTGATAGCACCACTTTTTGATTTGGGGGTTGATTTTCATGTTTTTTATGCAAAAATATGGGTTTTAAGGGCTAGTGTTCTCATTTTGAGGTCATAGTTCTCGTTAAGTAAAAAAATTGTTCTACTTGCACTTTTCAATTTTATTAGGACTGTACTCTATGGCATATTAAGAAGGGATCTATCCTTATCCTATATTTGACACACCCTAAAAAGAGGACTCGTTGGACACATTTTATCTTTTAAAATGACGTTCAATATGCATTCCATCTACCAATGGAGCATTGTACTAATTTGTCAAAAGTTCTATGAGAGAATCATAGATGCAAAATTCTTAATAAATTTTCATGTGCATGATGCATAAAGGTTGTGGCGTTGGACGTGAAATTTTTATCTTTCCTACAAAAGCTTCCAGTGAGAGTTGAATAGGAGATTATGTCGGTATTGTCTTATTTCAAATATTTATTTATTGCACTAATATAGAACAACACACACCTATGTAATATTATTGGATGCAGTACATTGTGAATTTTTTCTCAGTGAAGTTGAAAGATCATAACTAGAAGACAATTTTATTTGCTCGGCAACATTGTATTCATTCTTCATGTTTGAGCATGCTAGGATATTTCTTGCTTCCTCATTTTTCATCAGTCATCTCTAATTTGTCAATAAGAAATGAAAGGACGTAGAAAGAAGAAGCTCATAGCAATGTGGGTTGTCTTCATCCTCATAAATTCAATCTTCATTGTACCCGTTGCAGAATGAATGAGTCACATGAAGCAATTAACTACAGAATGCCATGGGAGAATATCAAAGATGACAGAAAAAAATCAGAAATAAGACAAAGGTAAAACTTCAGAACCAACGAAAGGTAAATCCCCCATTCATGACTACATTGTTGTACATTAAAATATAGGATTAACTGAAGAATTTTTTAACACTTTATTTGCTTCTTGGGGAGATGCATGGCTTGTTGACACGTGTGGAACCTACCACATGACATTCATAAGAGTCTTATTTGAATACTTTAATGAAAATGTAGATGGCATAGTGTAATTTGTATATAGATCAAGTCTCAAACCTTAAGGAATGGGCACCATCAGGATTAAGTTGCTTGGACTCCCTAATTTTCTTCTTCATAATGTATTGTATCTTCCCGAGCTACAAAGGAAATTGATGTCCCTTGAGCACATTAGAAAACAAGGCCACTTTGTTCATATGTTCGGTGGAAAAGTTGAAATAAGGAAGGATTATGACAACATGGTTGTCATGACCAAAATGGAAGATTGTTGAAGCTGAAAGGCAAATATTCCCATACACAAAATGTTGCATACCTCTCTCATCACGATGCAGGTATAATTCCATCTAGAATTTTGTGGCATGCTATATTTGGTCATATTAATTATGATAGTCTTCATTTGTTGAGAAATAATGATGTTTCTTGTTTTCCTACTATTCGTAGGAAATTGAAGCAATGTGATACTTGTATCCTTGGAAAACACAACAAACAACCATTTCATGATTCTACTTCTAGAGCATGTAGAAAAATTGAACTGATTCATTATTATTTTTGTGGCCTTATGCCCATTCCTTCTGCAAATGGAAATAGATATATCATGACTTTTATTGATGATTACACCAGAATGTGTTGGGTGTATTTGATGAAAGATAATTCACAAGATTTTGAAACATTTAAAAATTTTCATGTATGGATTCAAAATGAAGTTGAGTCTTGTATTGGATCTCTTTGCACTCATAATGGAAGAGAATACAAATATAATGAATTTGAAAGATACCTTTTCCAACATGGGATCAAACATCAAACCACAGTACCATACAATCCCCAACATAATGGTGTGGTTGAACGAATGAACAAGACACTCCTAAATATGGTGCGTTCCATGATGTTTTTCAAGAATTTTAAATTGATGTTTTGGGATGATATGGTTCTGTGTGCAGTTTATGTGAAAAAAAAGGTGTCCATCTCAATCTCTTAAAAATGAGACTCCTTGTGAAATGTGGTATGGTTGGACTCCTTTGTTGAGGCATCTCAGGGTCTTTGGTTCCACTTGTTATTCTTTGATTCCTAAGGAGAAAAGAAGCAAGCTTGATGTAAGGAGTCATAGGTGCATCTTCTTAGCATACTCAAATACCACTAAGGGGTGTCGTCTTTATGATGAAACAAAAAAGAAATTCATCCTTTTCAAAGATGAAATATTTCTTGAATCCTCCAAGAAAGATGAAATTGTTTAGAGGAAACGTGATCATCTGGATAGATTCACTCGTGTAAATACATTTCATGAATTTGATGATGAGATT
>ML838543.1:65929-103097 GCA_009831015.1 Picea engelmannii
TTTTTTTGAGTTGGACTTGCCTCCTTGCATAGCAATTTTTGGATGAGCTGGGCCATATCTTTTTTTATTCCAACGAGAACCAGAAGAGATGAAAACTGAAATATAGGAAGGGAGGACATAACTGATTTTATTAGCACCAAACGCCCTGCAGGGTTGAGCCAAATTTTCCCCCAGGCTTCCATTTTCTCTCCGACTTTCTATATAACAACATGCCAATATTCCCCAAGGAGGGACTTAAGGTAGATTAGCAACCCTAGGTATTTAAAGGATTTCCAATCATTTGAGATAGGAAATCCGAGGATTTGAGCAATGCCTAATAAAAATTAAGCGTTGATGTTCCACACATATACTTGACTCTTGTTATTATTTATGCAGCCTCTTGAAACCAAGGTGAAGTTATCTAAGACTTGTTGTATTCTCCTTGCCATTACTTTAGAAGATCCATTGAGTAGAAGGGTATCATCTGCAAATTGGGAGTGATTGATTCTCTTGACTTCTCTTGCAATACAGATTCTAGGGATTGAATCATTTGTGCATTCCTAATCCAATTTTTTGTTAAGGGATTTATCCATGAGAATATATAGAAGGGGGGAAAGGTGGAAACCTTGAATTAAACCTATGGAGGATTTGAAGAAAGGGGTCGATCTTCCATTTATCAGGGGAGTGATGTAGGGACTAGATATACAGGCTCCAACCCAGGAGATGAATGTTTGATTAAATCCAATTTTTTTAAACACTTCCTTGAGAAAGCCATGACTTAATCTGTCGCATTGGTCGTGTCTAGTTTTGTAACCATGCCTGCTTCCCCCCTACTAAAAATGGAGTGGATTTCTTCCTGGACTAGGATGAAGTTGTCCCATATTTGTCTACATGCAATAAAACCACCTTGATTGGGGAGGATCAATGAATTAAGAAAGGGTTTCAGTCTATTAAAAATTATTTTAGACATGCTTTTATAAGAAAAATTACAAAGATATATGGGTCGGAATTTATCAAAGGAGGTAGTCTATTTTTCTTTTGGGATCAGTGCCAAGAATGAGGAGTTTGTATCTTCTCCCATTTTGTTTGTTTTTTGAACATATCTGAGCATTCTGTTGAAATCAAATTTCATTATAGACCAAGATATTTTATAGAAATGCAGAGTAAATCCATTAGGACCTGGAGCTTTATCCTAGTGAAACTACTGAATAACTTTGAATATTTCATCTTCTTCAATTGTCCTATTTAGCTTGAGATTGTGCATTTCTGAGATCATATGTGGGGTATGGGAAAGAAAGAGATTACTTATCTCTTTGTCGATGTCTCCCTCGAAGGAGTAAAATTTAGTGAAGTGCTTTGTATCTTTATGTTTTATTTGTTCAAAGTCACTTATAATTTCACCAGATTGCGATTTTATTTATGTTATCTGGTTTATCCATTGCCTTTCTTTAGCCTATCTATGGAAGAAGGAAGTGTTTTTATCACCTAGTTGTAGCCGAAAGATTCTATAATTTAGTCTCCACATGGATTGTTCTTTTGATAGGGCATATATATATTCTTTAAGTGCCTCATTCTACAACTTTAATTCAATTTGATTCACTTCATTTCTTTCTATTTCCTCTTGAACTTCTTCTAGATTTTTCTTTTTTTTCCATAACTTTGATGTGAATAGTGCATGAGAAACTTTCAGACCATGTTTTGAGGGCTCCTTTGGTAAGATTTATCTTTTGTTCCCATATGTGCACCGGGGAGCCCTAGATCCATTGGGAACAGGTACATGCGACTAGGGGGGGAAATTAGGATGATCCATCCACGAAGGGTTGATTTTGAAGGGAATGGGTCCCCAATTAATCTCACGAGAAAAAGCCAAAGATATTGGGAAATGATCCAATCCCACCTAGGGGAGGATTTAAGAGGAAACGTTTTCTGGCAATGTGAGAAAGGAACTACTAATTAACAAATGATCCAGCCTAGCAACAATGTGACCATGCCCTTCCCTTTTATTATTCCAAGTAAAGGAACACTTGACGGGGGGGACATCATACAGGCCCAGGTCCAAGATGAGATCATCCGTTTTTTCCCTAAATTTGGTGATCCAGATGGATATCAGTGGCCACCCACCTTTTCCAGCTAGCTCAAAACAATTTTCTGGCAATTTTGGTAATTTACTATTTTTAGTAGTTTTCACTTCCGGAGCTTTTTTTAGGCCCTAAACGATGTATTTTTGGGAAAAAAGTTTGCAATAGGAAAGTTCCTTCGTTATTGCACCTAAAATGAATCTCATCGATGATACCTTTCCAATAGGCTATCATACTCCTAAAATGGAGATCGTATGAAAAAGTTACGACCTAGGGAAGTTGATGTACTAACTTACCAAAATGGGTCCCACATGACTTTTGGTGCTTCATCTTCTAGGGTTAGGTTTTTGGATGTCTGGGTTTTTTGAATTTCTTTATTATTGTGAAAAGGCCTTCAGAGCCTCATTGTAATCATCTTCTTGTGAATGAGCACATCCATCACATCTCTTCTCAGAGATAAGCCGCCACCATTCCAACAAGCTTGTTTCCGCTGCATTTTACAGTTTCTAGCTTATTTCTTTATTGAATAGAAAACCAGTTTTACTGTATCTCTATTATTTTGTGTTAAGCACATGTTAATAATCTGTATTCATTTCACTCTGCTCATAAAATATGGATCAGTGGTATCATATCGGTCTTCTCCTTGTCGTCTTAATGCATGTCCCCAATGAGGTCGGAGTACAAAGAGTTGGGTCTCGAGCTTGTTTCTCTTAAGGACAAAATCTCTTGTATGCCCAAGCGACCTCTCATGGAAGGAGAAAATAAATATGATGAGATAGGAGATCCTTTCAAACTATTTATTGAGGAATTCCTCACGCAACAAAGGAATGAGATGATGGATAGCTTCCGAAAATCCTTCGACGACTACCAATAGGCAACACATATTCTTCGAACTGAGGCACCGCCCCCTTCAAGGTACAAATAAAATTTGATATTCCTATATTTGAAGGTCAGATAGATGCATATGCTATAGACAAGTGGTTGAATCTACTAGAAGGGTATTTTTCTGTCCATAACTTTTCGAATAGAGAAAATATTACTTTTGCGTTTGATCTGAAAATGATAAAGACTTGTATTCTTGAAAATATTTGCAAGTTTTAATTCAAGTGTTCTTCTGAAAATGGATCAATTTTGCAAACAAAATTTTTATAGAAATAACACATTCAAGATGCATATAAACAACAACAAATAACAATGAACATAAAACACATAACACAACAAATGATAAAGGAGTTCACCCCTCTCTTCGGCTACATCTCCTGGTCCAGTTTCAAATGGATATTTTTTATTATTTGCTCAAATTTATAAAATGTGTGCTTTAAAATGCTCAAAATTTCAAATATATGGCTCCAATGGCTTCAGAACGTCCAAAAACCCCTAGCTGGGCTTTTTCGGCACCTCGTTTGGCCAAAAATTGAAGAAGATAGGCTTCCTGTAAGTTCCCCTTCAAACTTGCTGTCTCTGGATTGCCAAAATGCACCTTTGTCTCCTCAACCTAGCCTCAATGTGCATATTTGTGTGAAAACCTAACACCGGGTGCAACTGCAAAACGATGCAAACTGTAGGACAGTTACGCGCCTAGCCCCTAACCACCAATACCATGGGCATATGGGTCCATGTGACCATGCGCATATACAAAAAAGGCCAAAAGGTTTAAACCATATGGTAACGGTCGAAAGCACACACGCCGATGGTTCCATAGCACATATACATATGACCGGGGGATGGGGCTTAGCCCCGGCCTGGACCGCGCCCCATATCAAAACTATTGCAACTTATATACATTGTTTAACATATATATAATAAGAAACACATGTGGGCGTGCCGGTTGGGTGGCCCTTCCCAAGGCTCTTCCCCTGCCTGGAGGTCACGGGGTTGAGTCCTGCCAACTACCATAAATTTTAAACCACTATTTAGGTGACACGTGGTGGCCATTGATTGGGCCACGTGTCACCATCCTATTCACCACAAACAAGCCACATATCATACGCCAACTCGCCCACACGACTGCCAACCAACACCTGCCACACGTTGTACGACATTGCCACGTGTCATATGGCTCTTCCACGTGTTGTACGACCCTGCCATGTCAACATCTGTACAAACTGTATGGATTGTATAGTCAACACATTTGTTTTTGCCTGTTTGTTGATTTGAACAGAACATGATATCTCTCTCATCCGATGTCCGTTTGAACCCAAATGAGTTGCGTTGGGTTCATGATGATGAGGCCTATGAACCCATTTGATTTGAAGTGATTCCAAGCACTTTTAATCTTGAGAAAAATTTGATCCCCTAGATCAATGCTCCTCAAAGACGTTCCCCATGTCAAAGATTGGTGGGAAACTTTATGTGAGCAAAAGGAAACAGAGGAACCCTCAATATTTTCAGTCACGTTCACCTGGGAATCCTTCAGGGATGCTATTAAGGAACAATACTACCCTGTAAGAAGTTATGATGACTTGTATACCAAATGGACCACACTGCGGCAAGAAAGAGACCAAGCAGTGCCAGATTTCACAAATATATTCCATACCTTGCACACCAAGATGGGTATCAAAGATTCAGAGCAACATCTGGTGCTGAAGTATAGCGGTGATCTGCATAGATACATCCAGACCGAAGTGGAATTTATGGACATCTCATCCTTGGGCACGACCTACAGATATGCCGTCAAAATCGAGTAGAAGCTCAAACAAAAGATGTGGCTATTTGGGCCTAGGAACCCCTCAAAAAAAAATCCAAGAAAGGGCGGTCCCAACCCATAGAAAAAAGGATAGAGCAAATATGGACAGTATCAGGACAACCAGTCCAAGCCGCAAGCAAAGAAGGACACCGAAAAGAGAAAGAAAGACACCGGGAAGTGGTGCGACTTCCATAAGAGCCCTTGGCATAACACTACTGACTGCTGCTCAAAGGAGTCATTGGTGACCAAAGTGAAAGCCTCTGAATCAGATGTGGATTTTGACTCTGAGCCTGAACCAGAAAGGGGAAGACAGATCATTGATGCGGAACCTAGTGCCACCGTTGCTACCACCAAGCTCCAGCATGGTGAACTAGACGAACTAGAAGAAGGAGAGTGCCTCTTCCATTCATAGATGTGGGTAAAATTCACCCCGCTGCACTTCATCATTGATAGGGGTAGCCAGAAGAACCTCATCTTAGCAGAGGTCATCAAGCGGTTGCCCCTGCCAACAATGCCACACCCACAACCCTATAACATTTGATGGCTCCACCAAGGAAGCGATCTCCACATCGGCCAACAGTTTCGACTGTCGTACGACATCAAGCCCTTCAAAGACGAGGTATTGTGTGATGTTGCTCCTCTCGAATTTTGTGATGTTCTTTTGGGCCAACCTTATTTATGGAAATGTCATGCTGTATATGAGTCTAGGCCTTGTAGTGTTATTATTACTTTGAACATGAAATTGTACAGGATACCCGAGGCAGTCCCACCTAGTGCTAATTCCTTGATCTCTGCTAAGAAATGCAGGAAGGTCATCTCTCAGATGGGAAAATTTGTCTTCTTCGTGATTCATTCTCAGAATAAGAGAAATATCATAGCCACATATAGGGTCTTTGCGACCAACCTCTCCACATAGTAGAATCAAGTAGATAAGGTCGTGGAAGAATACTCGGATATATTCTCCTCACCTACAGGGGTACCTCTGCACTTCCAGGTCAAAAACCCCATTGATCTGACCCCTGGTGCACTGCTGCCCAATGGGCCAGTCTATCGCCGCTCATTGTTAGAGAATGAGGAGATCAAGTGACAGATCCAAGAACTGCTTCACAAGGGGCACATCTGTCCCAGCTCATCACCTTGCGGGAGTCGAATCGTGTTGGTACAGAAAAAAGATGGAACCTGGTGACTCTGTATTGATTACCAGGCTCTGAATAAAATCACAGTCAAAAATCGGTACCCGATTTCCCGAATCGACGACCTCCTTGATCAACTCATGGGGGCCAAATACTTCAGTAAGATTGATCTGAAGTCTGGCTACCACCAAGTACCGATAGAAAAGACAGATGTATGGAAGACCACCTTCAAGTCAAAGGAAGGCCTTTTTGAATGGTCGGTCATGCCCTTTGGTTTGACAAATTCTCTAGCCACTTTCATGAGGATGATGGACGATATCCTGCAACCATTCAACAATAATTTTTTTGTGGTGTATCTGGATGGCATTCTAATTTACAACAAGACTTAGGTCAAACACTTGCAACATATTCAACAGGTTCTGCACACCCTGTGACAACACAAGCTATACGCCAACTTGGAAAAATGCTCCTTCGGCATGGACAGGGTCCATTACCTGGGCTACATCATTGATAAACATGGCATACATGTGGATCCAGCCAAGATCCTAGTCATCCGTGACTGGCCAGCCCCAACCACACTCCTTGAGCTTCAGAGCTTCTTGGGCCTTGCCAATTTCTACCACATTTCGTGCTGGGATTCTCCCATATTTCATGGGCCCTCAGCCAAATAAACAACGGTGGTGGTAAGGAAAAATTTGCATGGGGCCAATCCCAACAACAAGTGTTCGATGATTTGAAGCAGCGCTTGTGATCATCCCCAGTACTTTCACTACCAAACCTGCAACATCCCTTTGAGATCGAGACAAATGCTTCAAACTATGATGTGGTCACCGTTCTCACTCAACACGACCACCCCGTGGCCTATCATAGTGAGACACTGTCAGATACTGTCTGTAAGTACCCTACTTATGACAAAGAAATGTACTCCATTATGCAAGCCTGCTGCCAGTGGAGACATTACATTCTTGGGAAGGAGACAATCATCCACACTGATCATAAGCCACTACAATTCATGCAGACACAAGAAAAATTGCAGAATGACCTCCATCAAAAGTGGTCCACATACTTGTAGCAATTCCACCTCAACATCAAGTATAAAATAGGAAGCACCAATCGCATCAATGATTGCCTCAGCAAACCGCCAGTCGTGGTACTCACCACAGTGCTAGACTCTTGCGGCCATGAGACCTCTGGATGACCCCAACTCTATGAGATAGACCCTGACTTTGCCACCACCTACCAAATGTTGGGTGGAAATGTAGTTGCCAATAATTTCCATCTTCAGGATAGGTTTTTGTGTCGTCTGGGCCATATTTGTGTTCCATCAAGTGAGCGAGCGAAGATGATCCGGGAATCCCACTACAGTTGGGTCGCAGGACACTTCAGTGTTGAAAAGACAGTGGCGATGCTACATAAACATTTCTACTAGCCTAAACTTTGACAGGAGGTCAACAAGTATATCAGATCCTGTACTACCTGCGCTATTGCCAAACCGACCACTAAGAAACAGGGCTTGTACACCCCTCTTCCTACTCTTGATAGGCCATGGGAATCCATCTCAATGGACTACATGTCAGGCCTCCCATCCACCAAGAGGGGAAATGAATATGTTTTTGTGGTTGTTGATCGCTTTTCTAAGATGGCGACTTTGGTTGCCTGCAAGAAGAGCATCACAATAGAGGCCAATGCCAAGCTTTTCTTTGAATGAGTCTGGGTACATTTTGGAATCCCACAAACCATTTTCTCAGATCGGGATAGTTTATTTATCAACACATTCTGGTCGATCCTCTGGTCATTGCTGGACACCAAGCTCACCAAATCCACGACCTTCCACCCCCAAACAGATGGCCAAACCGAGGTTGTAAATTGAATGATTGTGCATATCGTTCGCATGTATAATTCAAAGCACCCCCACACATGTGATGAGAGCCTTCCCTATGTCCATCATAGCTACAACTGAGACCTGCATAGCTCAACCGACCACATCCCCTTTCAGGTGGGGTTGGCATTCCAACTATTGGGTCCCATAGATGTTGCACTTACCCTTGCGGTCACCTCAACCGACTTATCTCCTGCTCCAACTAAAGCTGACAAAGCCACCTGGTTCATTGAGCGAATCGAGCACATATTCCAATAGGTTTAATATATCCTACAAAAGTCCAATGAAAAGTACAAACAACGCCATGATCAACATCGAGTGCCACATAAGTTTCAGGTGGGCGACAAAGTTTGGTTGCACTTGCAGAAAGAATGCCTTACATAACCCCATCGGAAACGTTTCCCACTCCATTATGGGCCATACACTATCACCAAGGCCATGGGGGATAATTCTTTTGAGCTCAACATTCCTCCTTTCCTTGGCCTGCACCCAATGTTCAACGTGGATCTCCTTCGCCCTTATTTTCCACCACTATTGGACACCTCAGAAGTAGCAGAACAACTGACACCAATAGAGCTCAACCCTGACTGCATACAACTGACATCCAATGATCATATTGTGGACACACAGATCAAGGGCACTTGACAACAAAGGATCCATCTTTATCGAGTTGTCAAAGCAGGGAAGCTCCGGCACCAAGGCAAGTGGCTCACCCAGGGCCAAATTCGGCAGAAATTTCCTCATCTGATGGGGGACCTCAACGCAATGGAGACCATTGCTTCCTAAGGAGGGAGGATTGATCCATAGGATATTGGTGGCCACCCACCTTTTCCAACTTGCTCAAAACATTTTTCTGGCAATTTTGGTAATTTACTATTTTTAGTAGTTTTCACTTCTGGAGCCTTTTTGAGGCCCTAAACGATGTTTTTTTTGGGAAAACAAGTTCACAATATGTAAGATCCTTTATATTGCACCTGAAATGAATCTCCTCAATGATACCTTTCCAATGGGCTATCATACGCCTAAAACGAAGATCGTATGCAAAAGTTACGACCCCAGGAAGTTGATGTACTAACTTACCCAAATGGGGCCCACATGACTTTTGGCGCTTCATCTCCTAGGGTTAGGTTTTTGGATGTCTAGGGTTTTTGACATTCTTGATTATTGTAAAAAGGCCTTCAGAGCCTCATTGTAATCATCATCTTTCGAATGAGCATAACCATCACATCTCTTCTCAGAGATAAGCCACCACCATTCCAACAAGCTTGTTTCCGCTGCATTTTACAGTTTCCAGCTTATTTCTTTATTGAATAGAAAACCAGTTTTACTATATCTCTATTATTTTGTGTTAAACACCTATTAATAATCTGTATTCATTTCATTCTTCTCATAAAATCTGGATCATTTGGTCTCTCACTAAATTGGTTGCATGACAGGTTCTTGATGATGAACATGGGTTGACTACATTTCTTCCTTGGACTTGATATCAGTTTAGATGCATCAGACATCAAACTGTCTCAGGACAAGTATGCACGAGATATCCTTGAGATATTTCACATGAGAGACTACAAGTATTCCCTGACTCCTTTCCCATTAGGATTCAGACTTGAGGATGGCGAGGACGCTCCACTGGTTGATGACACACTATACAAAAAACTAGTGGGGATCTTGTTGTATCTCACACACTCCAGACCAAACCTCTCCTATGTGTTGGAGAAATTTCTATTTTCGGCACACTAGTTCAGTGGGAGGTAACTGACTAGTTCTATTTTAGACTTTCTAATTTTATACCATCACTATTATACATGCATTCCTAATATAGGATATCATTTACTATAGGAGTGAAGATCACTCACTCATTGATTAGATAATAATATACATTGATTTTCATTCTTCATTGTGTATCTCTCTTCCTTTTCTTGATAAGATTTGTTTGTGTAATCTTTAGCTAGGTCTCCTGTGCAGGTTTCCATGAAACACTGACATGGTATCAAAGCCAAGATACTTGGAGAAACCCAAACAAGACAAATAAGAGTGAAAGAGGATTTGAGTAAACCTAGATTTTGGAATCATTGCGGCCTATCCCTATCGAAATGTGCGATGATTGGAATCGTCGCAACCTATCCCTATCGAAGGGTGCGACGGTCGCACTAAGTCTATACATAGCCAAGGTGCGACATCGTCACACTGTGTTCTTCATCTAGGGTGTGAAGATTCAGTTTTTCACAATCATCGCACTGTGTCCTTCACTAGGGTGCAACGATTCAACATCGTCACACTTTTTCCTTCTCTAGGGTGTGACGATTCAACAACCCTCCAGAAAATTGGGTTTCTGCAGTAAAATAACCATATCACGAAATCCATGATCTGGGTCGGGCTTAAATTTTGACCAGAGACATATAACATAGGGATGCTTATGCTCACCAAAATAATCCAAAACCCACATCATATTTTAGGAGATATAGTTGTTTTTATCATATCTATAACTACCATAAAACCGTCTGTCATATCTCAGAATCCACAATCTAGGTTTTCAGGATCTTTTCAGAATCAATAGCAGGATGGAGGCGATGCAACTTCTTCAATCAATTCTGGTGATAATACTCACACTGTAAAACTATTTTGAATGGAAGCCGAAGGCTGCATTCCAACTCAAAATAAAAGGACTTTATAATTTGACGATGGAGATAGAAACAAAACCTACATCAGCGCTTGAGAAAACCAGATGGGAGAACCGTAAGGATGAGGCCACATGATTACTTCTTGAGTTAATCTCCACTGATCTATGGTTTCATGTTGCCTTTGCCGCATGCATGACTCCAAACAAGATCTGGACCACCTTGGAAGGACTCTTTGGAAAGTAGGATGAGATGCGAGGTCATATGCTTGAGGTAGAGTTGAATACCTTAGACCCTAAAAGTTTTGAAAATATACAGGATTTATTTACTAAATCTAAATATTTTATTTTTAGCTTGGGTGAATGTGGTATTTACAAGTCTACACAAGATAAACAACTTATTCTAACAATCTTGGCCAAGCTAGGACCATAATATGTTGTATATGTCTCCAATTTGCATTCTGGCAGATGTCTTTTGGGTGCAAATTGGAAAATGCCTATGATGGCTCAGTTCATTGAGTCTCTCACACAAGAGAAAAAACAAATCATACAAATGGGCCTCATGAAAGATACCAAAGAACATGCACTCACCATGCATGATGGAAAAGGGTCATCCAATCAAAAATCAAAGCATAAACGAAAGGAGCTATTACATCCAACGTCAAAGAAGGAGGAATATTCCAAACCCTTCAAGGATTCTTCAGGTTCCAAAGATTCTTCATTCTAAAGGGAAGAAGAATAAGGGAAATCAGTTCACATATTGCAATAAAATGAATCATGAATAATACACATGCATGAAGAAGCAGATCCTGAATAATACACATGGGTACTTCAAAAGAATAACCTTGGAGACTTCATTCCTGAAGGAGCCAAGAAGAAGAAGGAAGAAGACCATGCACCTAAGAAAGGTAATCATCATGCTCTGGTTGCAATTAATTCCTCATTTGATTCATGGATTATAGATTCTGGCACATCACATCATATGACAAATAAAGAGGAAGTTTTTACTTCTTTGAGTTCATGCTTTGGACCCCCTATTCTCATGGGGGATGATACTCCAATAGTAGTTGTAGGAGAGGGGAGTGGAACTCCCTAATGGAATTTTTGAGAATGTCTTAAATGTTCCAAAGATTTCCATAAATATGCTCTCAGTTTATCAGATCACTCAAACAAGTAAAAGGGTTGAATTTACATCAAATTCAGTTACTGTACTTGACATGCATGACAGTTCCATTATTGCAGTTGGTGAGGTAGATCACAAATCACGGTTGTATAATTTCACTAAGTTTATTGACTATGACTCCTCTTTCATACTTACACATGCTAATGATAGTAGTAGAGTATGACATGATAGATTTGGTCATTTAATCTTTAGGTACATGCAATGACTTTCCAAGCAAGGAATGGTCAAAGGATTGCCAACCATTCAATTTTCTAAAGGGGTTTTTGAAGGATGCATTCTTGGCAAGCATAATAAAGAGAAATTTGAAAAGGGGAAGGCAAGGAGAGCCTCCTCTTCCTTGGATCTTGTTCACAATGATCTCATGGGTCCATTTCCACATCCATCCATAAGCAAAGCAAGGTATGTTCTTACATTTATTGATGATTACTCACGCTATACTTGGGTTTATTTTCTCAAACAAAAGTATGAAGTTTTTGAGCATCTCAAAGACTTCAAAGCTCAAGTAGAGACACAAACTGGGAAGAAAATCAAAATCCTCCGTATAGATAATGGGGGAGAGTATATCAACAAATATGTTCATAATATTTTTCGTGAAGCTGGTATCCAGTTGCAACACACAGTTCCATACACTCCACACCATAATGGAGTTGTTGAAAGGAAGAACATGTCTCTCAAGGAGATGACCAATTGCATGTTGCATGCAATATCACTTCCTTCTAAGATTTGCGCTGAGGCACTAAACTACGCTTCTTACATACAGAACAGATCACCTCACAGATCTGTTGAGGATAAGACACCTTTTGAGGCTTGGACATGTGATAAACTAGCTGTCACACACTTCCACATCTTTGGATCTGTAGCATGGGCCCATATTCCTTCTGAAAAGAGGAAATCCTTAGATCCATAGATCACACCTTGCATATTTGTGGGATATCCAAATGATGTGAAGGGGTATATATTGATTGATCCCTCTACAAATCGCCTCATCATTGAGAGAACTGTTCAATTTGAGGAGAGTCCTTTGCATGCACCTTCCATGCAACATGTAGAGACACTTGTGCTTCCATTAGTTCTAGACATCAGAGATGATGATTCCACACACAAAGATACTACATATTCAGACACAGATTTTCATATGATCAGGTAGTACAACCAAATGAGGATCTAACGTCGGAGCTTCAAAAAATTCCCAAGTGGGCACAATCCACACTTTAGGAAGCATGTAACCGTGTAGGATATCCATTGGATTCGAGGAGGACTCGATCTCAACATGTGGATCCTTCTCATGTACTTTAAGCTTATGAACTAATGATGCCCATGCATTTCTATATGGTTCAATATTCTGACCCACATACCTATATTGAGGATGTTGGCAATCCAATATGGGAAGCAACCAGGCAGGAGGAGCATTACTCACTCCGAGAGAATCAAACTCAGTATCTGGTTCCACTTCCACCAGGGAGGAAACTTGTCATATGCAATTGGGTCTATAGGACCAAGAGAGCAACACATGGTCAAGTGCGAAGGCACAAGGCCAGATTAGTTGCAAAAGGATTTCAACAGATTCATGGGATAGATTATGATGAGACCTTTTCTCCTATAGCAAAGATGGAATCCATTCGCTTGGATCTAGCCATTGCAACAACCAAAGGATGGGAAGTTCACCAGATGGATGTGAATAATTATTTTCTTCATGGTGACCTTTCAGAGGAGATGTACATGGAGCAACCACAAGGGTTCATTCAAAATTCATCTTTAGTATGCAGACTGAAGAAGTCTCTCTATGGCCTCAAGCAGGCACCTAGAGAATGGTATGGAAAGAAGGATTCTTACTTACTTTCACATGATTTTGTTAGATGTAAATCTGATTCCAATGTTTACATGCCGAGGACTACTAACCCTGTGATGATTTTAGTACTCTATGTTGATGATATTTTGATCACTGGTAGCTCTACTTCAACCATTGCTTTGGTCAAAGATATTTTGCATGATAGGTTCTCTATGATAGACATGGATCCACTACACTTCTTTCTTGGTCTTGAGATTAGTCAGGATGTTTCTAACATCAAACTTTCTCAGGCTAAGTATGTCAGGTTTCTTCTGGATAGATTCCACATGACAAACTATAAATCTGCACATACACCCTTCTTATCTGGGATCAGACTTGAGGATGGTGGGGATACACCATTAGTGGAAAACACTTTGTATTGACATTTGGTGGGGAGTATTTTGTATCTCACCCACACCCATCTAGATATCTCATATGTAGTAGGAAAAGTTTCCAGATACATGCAGGAACCCCATGATCTAAAATGGAAGGCTTCCAAGCGCATCCTTAGATATGTTCAGGGCACCATGAGTTATGGGATTCACTATGAAGTTGGTTGTGTATTATATCTCATATGATTCCAGATTTAGATTGGGCTGGTGATAGCACAGATCGTAAGTCCATGCCCGAGTACACTCTAAGTTTGGAGTGATGCCCAATTTGCTGGTCAAGTAGGAAGCAATCATCCATATCTTTATCTTTCGCAGAGGCTGAGTACAGGGGAGTAGTCAACTGTGTCATTCAAACACTTCCTTACTGAGCTTGGTATCCAGTTTCACTGTCCGACTATCATATGGTGTGACAATCAAAGTACACTGAAATTTTGCAGAGATCCAGTACAACAACAACGAACCAACCACATTGAGGTCCACATGCATTTAATCAGAGATTTAGTACATGATGGGATCATTGATTTGCAGTTATGTCCTTCCTTTGAACACAATGCTGACATATTCACCAAGACCTTCACTGAGAAAAAGTTTCAGACTTTGCGGGATCGTCTTGCAGTGAAGAACACAATTTCCTAGCAGCTGCCTTTTTTTTCTTTTTATGCATTGTCTTTTGAGGGGGGGGGTTGCCCACGTAGTTTCCCCTCTTTCCTAAATTTTATTCAGTGTTCATTAGTTGCATTGTACATGAGTACCTAATATGGCCTAGTTTTTGGGACTCATTTTTTACTCCATAATGATGTCCAGGGGGGGGTGTTGGAGAAATTTCTATTTTCGACACACTAGTTTAGTGGGAGTTAACTGACTAGTTCTATTTTAGAATTTCTAATTTTATACCATCACTATTATGCATGCATTCATAATTATAGTATGTCATTGCCTATATGAGTGAATATCACTCACTCATTGATTAGATAATAATATACATTGATTCTTATTCTTCATTGTGTATCTCTCTTCCTTTTCTTGATAAGCTTTGTTTGTGTATGATTTAGCTAGGTCTCATGTGCAGGTTTCCATGAAACACTAACACTATGTAGTTGGAGCAGTCTCCAGGCTCATGCAAGAGCTGCATGAGATACATTGGAAGTCTACAAAGTGTATTCTTATATACTTACAGGACACCATCAACTTTGGGATTCACTATGCAATAGAATCTACATTGGACCTCATCGGGTTCACTGATTATGACTGGGTTGGCGATAACATTGATCACAAGTCCACATCTGGTTACTCACTCGGTCTTGGTTCCAGACCTATTTGTTGGTTGAGAAAAAAGAAGGATGTTATTGCTCTATCTTTAGCTGCGGCCTAGTACAGAGGGGTAATGAACATAACAATTCAGGCTATGTGGCTACAACATTTTCTCACCGAGTTGGGCATTCAGTTTCATCGACCAATCGTCATCAGGTGTGACAACCAAAGCACTCTAAATTTTTGTAGAGATCCAGTTCAGAGGCAGTGGAAAAAGCACATCGAGATCCACATGAACTACATCCGAGACTTAGTAAACGAGGGGATCATCGACCTACAGTTCTGTCCTTCAATAGAATAGATTGCAGACATCTTCACCAAGACCTTCACTGAGCAGAAGTTCCATTCTTTGTGCAGTTATCTTGGAGTGAAGGACACAATTTCCTAGCAACTGTTAGTTCTTCTTTTTACATACATTGTACTTTGCGGGGGGGGGGGTTCCCATGAGGTTTTCCCTCTTTCCTCATTTATTTCAGTGTATCTTTTGTATTTGGGTACCTAACATGGCTTTGTTTCCATGACCCATTCTTTAGTTTCACCATAGTGATGTTTAGAGGGGGTGTTTGAGATACTTCATACACACTTAGGATTTATTTTTCCTAAGGTTTTCCCTATGTTTATTAGTCATTATTTAGTCTCCTATATTTTAGGGAGAATATTCCTTTAGGAGAATATTCTCTTCATCTCACACTTCAGTTTGATAAGTTGAGTGGAATATAGATGCCACATTGGGATTATCACCATGCAGCATTGGGAGCATCACCAACTAATGCACATTTCCCTTAGGATCATCACCAGAATAATGCATTACTCATGATTCCATGATCTCCTCCTCACTTCACTTTGTTTCAATCAATTAACCGAAGACTGAGAGACTAGTTAACTCATATTAGGTGGCAGTTCACTCCCGTAACTGCCTGAGAGACTAGAATAGGTGGTAGTTTACTCCCGTAACTGCTGGTGTGTGTCCAGATCACTCTAGAACACCACTATGGAACATTTTATTATCCTCTAGTGCACATTATTTGAGTTATACAGAGTATATCATGTGTAAATTATCTTTCATTCATTTGGTTAATGAGAATTCTTCCATTATTTCTCTCCTATTTATCTTTTCTCATATTTTCTCTGCAAACTGTGTATGTCATTTTCTAGCTAGATATTTTTTCATGTAGGTTCAATACATTTACAATATTCCAATTCACAAGATGGAATTTTTTTGAGTTGGACTTGCCTCCTTGCCATAGATATTTTTGGATGAGCTAGGCCATATCTTTTTTGATTCCCACGGGCACCAGAAGAGATGAAAACTGAAATAGAGGAAGGGAGGACATAACTAATTTGATTAGCACCAAATGCCCTACATGATTCCGTTTTCTCTCTGACTTTATGTATAACAACATGCCAACATTCCCAGGGGGGACTTAAGGTAGATTGGAAACCCTAGGTATTTAAAGGAATTCCAATCATTTAAGATAGGAAATTTGAGGATTTGAGAAATGCCTAATAAACATTAAGCCTTGATGTTCCACACATAGACTTGAATCTTGTTATTATTTATGCAGCCTCCTAAAACCAAGGTGAATTTATCTAATACTTTTTGTATTATCCTTTCCATTACTTTAGAAGCTCCATTGAGTAGAAGGGTATCATCTGCGAATTGGGAGTGATTGATTCTCTTGACTCCTCTTGCAATACAGATTCCATGGATTGAACCATTTGTGCATTCCCAATCCAATTTTTTGTTAAGGGATTTAGCCATGAGAACATACAAAAGGGGGGAAAGGGGGCAACCCTATCTTAAATCTATGAAGGATTTGAAGAAAGGGGTCGGTCTTCCATTTATCAGGGGAGCGATGTAGGGAATAGATATACAAGATCCAACCCAAGAGATGAATGTTTGATCAAATCCAAATTTTTGAAAAACTTCCTTGAGAAAGACATGACTTAATCTGTAAAAGGAATTGGTCGTATCGAGTTTCATAACCATGTATATTTCCCCCCTACTAAAAATGGAGTGGATTGCTTCCTGGACTAGGATGAAGTTGTCCCATATTTGTCTACCTACAATAAAACCACCTTGATTGGGGAGGATCAACGAATTAAGAAAGGGTTTCAATCTATTAACAATTATTTTAGACATGCTTTTATAAGAAACATTACAAAGAGATATGGGTCATAATCTATCAAAGGAGGTAGCCTTCTTTTCTTTCGATATCAATGCCAAGAATGAGGAGTTTGTATCTCCTCCATTCTATTTGTTTTTTGAACATATTTGAGCATTCTGTTGAAATCAAATTTCATTATAGACCAAGATATTTTATAGAAATTTAGAGTAAATCCATGAGGACCTGGAGCTTTATCTTAGTGAAACTACTGAATAAATTCGAATATTTCATTTTATTCAATTGGCCTATTTAGCTTGAGATTGTCCATTTTTGAGATCAGATGTGGGGTATGGGAAAGAAAGAGATTAATTATATCTTTTTCAATGTCTCCCTCCAAGGAGTACAACTTAGTGAAGTGCTTTGTAACTTGATGTTTTATTTGTTCAAAGTCACTTATAATTTCACCAAATTGCGATTTTATTTCTATTATCTAGTTTATCCATTGCCTTGCTTTAGCCTGTCATTGGAAGAAGGCAGTGTTTTTATCACCCGGTTGTAGCCACAAGGTTCTAGACTTTAGTCTCCACATGGATTCTTCTTTTGCCAGGGCACATATATATTATTTATGTGCATCATTCTCCATCTTTAATTCAATTTTTCTGCACTTCAATTGTTTCTATTTCCTCTTGACTTCTTCTATATTTTGCTTTTTGTTTTCCATAAATTTGATGTGAATAGGGCATGAGAGACTTTTAGACCATGTTTTGAGGGCACCTTTGGTAAGATTTAGCTTCCATTCCCATATGTGCACTGGGGATCCCGAGATCCATTGGGACCAGGTATGAGCGACTAGGGGGGGAAATCGGGATGATCCATCCACGAAGGGTTGAGCTTGAAGTGAATGGGTTCCCAATTAATATCATGAGAAAAAGAAAAATATATTGGGAAATGATTCGATCCTTCCTAGGGGAGGATTGAAGAGGAAACATTTCCTGGTAATGTGAGAAAGGAACTGCTAATTAAGAAATGATCCAGCCTAGCAGAAATGTGACCATGCCCCACCCTTTTATTATTCCAAGTAAAGGAACAATTGACAGGGGAACATCATACAGGTCTAAGTCCGATATGAGATCATCCATTTTTTCCCCTAAATTGGTCTCTCACTATGGATCTCCCTCATTTTTCTTTAAGGATTCTTTAAGCCTTCTTGTGATGTTAAAATCCCCCACAGTGATAAGGTTATGAGGAGGGTTTCCTTTTTCTATATCTAAAAGAGAACCCCAAAATTCAATTTTTTTCCCAATAATTGTTTGGCATATAGAAATTGATAATGGTGAGATTCATACATGTGGTAATCATGGAGAGGGTTACCATAAGCCAATTTGGAGATTGCTGACATTTCACTAGTTTCAAAACTTCTGAATTCCACATTGTGCATAAGCCACCCGAAGCACCTCTGGATATTATGGCTTTACCATTTCCTGCTTTCAAAATTATTTGCATGTCCTGGAGATATTCCTTCTCCCTCATATTGGTCTCATGGAGTAGAAGGATTAGGGGATTTTCTACTCTGATTAATTTTCCTAGTTTTTTTTCCTTGCTCCCTAGACCTCTACAGTTCGAGGAGATAACTTTAATCATTTACCAATGATTTTTTGTTCTCCCCCTTTTGAGGACTAAGAGGATACACTCTTAGTGTTATGAGGTTTTCCTTTCTTTCCCTCTTTTATGAGGGCTTCCTCCAAAGTATTTTGAATGTCTAGTTATTTTTTCCAATATGTTGTTGTTTCCCTTCTGTTTCTATTAGTCTTTCTCCCGACTTTCCTTGTTGTAGTGGGCTGGGATATTGCAGGTTTTGAGTCACTTTCAGATTTTTCTTAATGCTCTTCTTGAAATATGAATGGGATTACTGCCAAAGGGTGGGAGGGTACAATTGTTGGATGAGACTCCCCTCCACTTGAAGGTTTAGGTTCTTGTTGGTCCTAAGGTCTACAGTTGACTGCTAAAGGGAAAAGCTAGGCCACCTATTAGTTTAGAATGGTTGATTCTTTTAATTTTTGTTGGTCATTTAGAGGGTGATTATATCAAGACAAAAGCAAGTTTGGTTTGGAAAAATGATACGGATGAGGGTCCTCCTTAGTTGGTGGCACACTAATGACAGACCAGTGAAATAATAGAAAACAAAGGGAAACAACAAACTACTAAATGAATAATCTGTTGCAATAAGTTCAATACTTAAAATATCATTTCAAGACATCAAACATGTATCAAGACACAATTACTCCTTCAGGTTGCAATAAAAACAAATCTTCACCAAGCATTAGCTGTTTTCATAGGTTTCATATCAATAAAGACAAGTTACACAATAGCTGAAAGGAAATGACATGTACTTTGCTCAAATAAAAAAATGCATTCAAGATAAGATAAAAAAAAAACACATGAATATTTGAATGAAACACTATCATCAAGAGTATGTTCACCAGGTAGAGAGAATTAATCCATTCATATATCGGGTCCAACCAGTCTGATGTAGTGATATTATTTCCCAAAAAATACGACCCTTAAAACATTCAAAGACTCCCTATTTAACAGAGTTGTCGAGGTTCCCTTCCTTAGGGGACTGAGACCTGAATTTAGGTAACTGTTCATAAAACAAATTAACTTAACTATGACACTGGACTTAATCAACAAGAGTGATTCTTATCACACACAAAATACCACTCTTGTATCTAATCTAAGAAAATGTTGTAATTAATCAACTAAAAGCTACTATTGTCTCTGAGACAGAATTGATGCATGCGCAGGAGGAATTGAATTGGAAAAAAATAAGCCTCGAAGTGACAGACTAGAGATATGTGTTGAGTAATGGCATGCCCGTGAGATGTTGGAGGCCACTGGAGACGAATGGATGCATGATAAGATCTGTACTTGAGGGAGAGGTAGTTTGCTGAGGTGTTCTGGAACCAATCTGCATCGACTTGTGACTGAGACTTAACTCTATGTTTGTGTCTAATATTTCAGAAGCTAAGTGCACTCTGTCTCGACTGTAACTGGCCCTTCTTCTCGATTTCTCTGTGATGAACTGGTTGTGAAAAGGAATATGTGGAGGCAGGCGTCCAATAAGAAGACATGATGTGTGGAGGTGGGTGATGTGGATGTAGATGAAGTGGAGGTGAGTGGAGGTGACGTGGTGAAGGTGAGTGGAGGTGACGCGATGACCTAATGTCATTTAAACACGTGATTGTGAAAGTTATCGAAGGTGGTTTGGGTCCAGACCACCTTTGGGCCCGCAATCCCCCACAAGCTGCCACACACCCTTCCAAAAATACCATGGTTCCAATTGCGGGACCGCTCTAGAAAATTAACGTCCGAGCAGTTTACGTCCCTGCAATGAATTTTGGCCATCGATTTGATTGTGATTTGTGATTCGGGTGATATTTACCTGCTACAAGGATCAATGGTTCTTTTTTATTTGAGATCAACGGTCCAGATTCACTTCAAGAGTTTGGGCTTCTAGAGTTTTTGAATGTTGTGCTTGGAAATATCCTGGAGTAGTAAGTCTCCAAAGTGACTGATCTGCCTCCACATGTCCTTGCTGATGGATGGTCCAGATTCACTTTGGGACTTCAGGAGTCCTTTACCTACTCAACTCTGGTTGTTTCCTCCTAGAGTGATGTGGCTGCGAAGTGACATGGTGGACTGATGTCATATATCCAAAGAGGGAGATCTGTCACCACGTGTCCTTGCTGATGGATGGTCCAGATTCACTTCGGGAGTTCAGGCTTCAGGAGTTTCAATTGTTGTGCTTGGAAATCTCCCGGAGGAAAATCATCGAAGTGAATGATCTATCTCCACGTGTCCTTGCTGATGGATGGTCTAGATTCACTTCGGGATTTCGAATGTTAGGGATTTAGGTAATTCTTGTACTTCGTGGGTTCGCTCTTGATGTTAAACCCCGCATGATTTCGACACTCCGAATACCTGAAAGATGTCAATTTGATTGGCTTGATGGATCACCACCGTTGAAAGTTAACCTGTCTATTCCCACAATCAGAGTCTAAAATTGACCGCTCTGGATTGTTGTGTTTTTCCACGGGCATTTCCTGTGCATAAAGAAAAGTCTTGGTCGCCCTGCAGTGAGCTCAATCAATGGAAAACATGATGATAAGCATTCCGAACCAAATACGACATGTATTTATCCTTCAAGAAACAATAGAAATAGAAATGTGAAAAGACTCAATCAATAAAGAAATGAATAAGAACCAAGTCACTCAGTAATGGGAAACTGACTTAATCAACTTGATAAGGACAAATTCGACGAAGGCATAGGGAAAGGAGAGAGGAGAGGCAGTGGTGCAGACCTAGGTTACAACATTGGTTCCAACTGGGGATAACTCATCCCTGTGAGGTGCTGATAACTTTAGATCGATGCCTTTAGATTAAATAACTACTCTTACCTTCCATCACTTACCTTTGTTTCCATCTGTCAGCCTTGTGTATCTTATACTGTCCCTCAACCATGCATTTTATTGAACTAAAAAACTGAAATTACACCCCAATGCCTTTTTGGGCTATGGATTCTTTATTCACTCATAACTAACTAATCAAAAGCAACAATAAAAGGAAAACATCTATGGTACAAGAGGGACCTTCCCCCATCCTCAAACAAAATAGTGTTTTAGGAAGCGCCCATTTACTGGGCCTCCAAAGATCATTGTATCATCTAGATTGTGCAGGATAAATGTGTTGTTGTTCATAACTTCAACCACCTTAAAAGGGGAAAACTAGAGGTTGTCAAATTTACCATGCTTTGACTTGTCATCCCTTCTGGCATCCCACCTCAATAATAGGCCGCCTTTCTGAAAAATCTCCTTCTTGGTTTTCTTATCAAAGGCTGATTTGATCTTGCTTTGGTATGCTTCTGTCCTATGATCTAGTGCTTCTCTTCTTTGTTGAACTTCTATAATCTAGAAGATTCTCCTTTGGATGTCATTGGGTTCCTCAATCTCCTCCTGCAAGAATTTTAGGACTGGTTTACCAAGATGAGTGGGAAAAAAAACATCTATTCCATAAACAAGTTTGAATGGTGAGGTTCCAAGAGACTTCTTAGTGCTGATTCTATTAGCCCATAAAGAATATTTGAGTTTAGAGTCCCAAGATTTCTTGCTTTCAGTCAACAACTTCTTAATGATCCTGATGAGAGTATTGTTTGATGATTCTGCCAGGTCATTTCCCTGAGGGTAATAGGGTGTAGAATGTGTCATGGAAATGTTATGATGGCCACATAAGTAAATCATGGCTTTGGAATTGAATGCTTGGGCATTGTCTGTTACAAGATTACTGGGGAAACCAAATCTGGAAAAAATATTGGTTTCTAGGAAGTTCATGATCACCTTGTCTGTGGAATTCCTGGTGGGAACAACCTCAATCCATTTGGTGAAGTAGTCGGTGGAAGTGATGATCCACTTGTGTTGTCCACTAGAGGGTGGATTTATCTCTCCTATGAAGTCTAACCCCCATTGATGAAACATACTACTGGCATTGATATGTTTTAGGGTAAGTGATTGTAACTTATGTTTCCATGCAAACATTTGACATTCATTGCATACTCTAACAGTGGCAAACACATCAGAAAAAAGGGTGGGCCAATAATATCCTCCCCTCAGGATCTTGAGAGCTATGGCCTTCCAGTGTTGGTTCCCTCCACATACTCCTCTGTGCATTTATGTTGTGACTTGTTTGGCTTCATTTTCATCAAGGCATCTTAACAATATGCCAACAAGATCTCTCCAATACAAGCTCTGGTGTGAAATGAAAAATTTGATAACTTTCAACTTGAGAGACCTTGCCTTTGTTTTCTTCACATCTGGTGGACATTCAAAATGCTGCAGAAAATAAATGATGTTTTTATACCAAGGTGAAGAGGAGTAGTTTTCAAATACCTATAAACTGTATTGTTTAGGATGCATGATGGGTGCATCTGATTGGGTGAATATTTGATGTAATTCTAGCACCTTATAGTTTGATTCTGATAACAACTGGGCTAGTCCTTCCCCCTTCATCAACTTGGTGGGATTTATGTGCAGGTCATATTCCAATAGTTTGGCGATCCATTTTCCTCTTTTTCCCTCATTGTCTAGTTGAACCATAATCTCTTTGACACTGCTGCTAGGAACATAGGTTGTTATGCTAGACTGTAGCACATAAACCATGAAGGATTTGAGTGTTTTGACCTGTGCATAAGCCTGCTTCTCTAATATATCATATTTCATCTCAGCATCTCAGAGGGCTCTACTAAAAAATTCTATTGGATGTTCATGCCCTTCTTCATTTTTATGAATCAGTACAACAACGTTGGTTTCCTATGAAGCAAAGGAGAAGATGAAGAAATGTTTGGTATAGTCAGGGATGGCCAATACAAGGGATTCGACTAAAGCTTGCTTGATTGTTTGGAAAGAGGACCATTTTATCACAACATCTTTCTTCAACATGTTAGTAATAGGCTTCAAAATTTCAACAAAATTTGGCACAAAACGTCCAAGGAAGTTTATCTTACCAATAAAAGACTAGACAACCTTTTTATTTCTGGGGATCTCAATCTCTTGAATGGCACAAACCCTCTTTGGATTGATTTTTATTCCTCATACTGATATGATGTGGCCCAAGAGCTTCCCTTGTGGCATGATAAAGTGAGACTTCCTAGGATTGAGAGATATTCCATACCTCCTGCATTTCTTGAAAACCTGCTCCAAATGCTGCAAATGTTCATCATTAGACTTGGAGAAAATGGTGATGTCATCCAAGTATATAACCATAAATTTGTATTTCCCCCCCACAAAAGCTATGTCCATGGCTCTCTGAAAAGTGGCCCTTGCATTCATCAGCCCAAAGGGCATCTTGTCATACATGAATGTTCCCCATGGAGTGGTGAATGTTTTTTTTTCTTTATCCTCTTCACAAACTGCTATCTGGTTGTAACCAGAGTATCCATCTAATAAGGAAATTCTATGTGCACCTACCACCCTCTGTAAAATATGATCCATATTGGGGAGGGGGTAATTGTCCTTCAGAGAACACTTGTTGAGATTTATAAAATTAACACATAAGAATATCTCCCCACTTTCCTTCCTTACAGGTACTAAGTTTTCCACCCAGTTTGAATACCTCAATGGTACAATAATCTTGGCATCCAACATTCTTTTCAACTCTTTCTCAATTATGGACATTAAAGTGGGATTAAATTGTCGAATCTTCTGTTTGAATGGCTTGGAGCCGGTCTTTAGAGGGATCTTATGCTAGATGATGTCAGTGTCAAATGTCTTCAAATCTTCATTGGACCATGCAAAGGTATCAACAAAATTTTTAATGAGACTGACATACCTGTCTTTTTGTTCTGCAACTAATGCTTTGGACAAATGATGATCTTGGGATTCTCAGTGGTCCCAATATTGCAATCTGTCAACTCTTCTTCTTGATTCTTCATGGCGGTTCCTTTGTAAACATCATTACTATCAAACAACCTTTCCAATGGAACCATTCCTCTTGGAATGTGATTGGTTTTCAGCTCCACAATATCATGACCAACTACTGTCTTCAATAGACGAGATGTTTGTTGATATTCTAATTTCTTATGTTCACCTTCTGGACTTTCTTGATCAATTGAGATATTGGAGAATTCATCAATGGTGTGTATAAATATCTACAACTCTATATCATCACTAAAGACTTGCCAGTGCTTTATGTTGTCTGGTATGGTTGTTCTATGTTTTATTTCCACTTGATATTTAATATTTGGGCCATCGGGAGGCCTGCAAGTGCTGACAACCAAGGCCAAATAATTTTCCTTCTGATTTTGTTCTCTGGGAATGAAAGAAATGTTAAATGCTAGAAATAAATTATCAATCAAATCCCATACCTCGTTCCTATATTTCTTGATCCTCTGTTGATTATCCTGATATATGTTCCTTACTTGATTGATGATTAACTCAGAATCACCAAAAACTACTACACAATCAATGGCCATGTCTTTGGCAGCCCTCAGTCTTAACACCATAGCTTCATATTCAACTATATTATTAGTAGTTTCAAACTCCAGCTTATAAGAGATGGTTATCACTTCTTCTGAAGGGGAAACAAGGAGTATGCCTACACCTAATCCTTCCTATGATTAAGAGCCATCGAAAAAAAGTTTCCACACTTTGTTTTGTTGACCTATCAGTGGTTGATATTTGCATTAGCTAACTGATATTTCAGGTTCATCATCATTTAAATGAAAAATAGACGAACCAATCTCATCCTCAACAACATAAATGGGGTGATTTCTTGGGTTCTGATGATTAGTGACTATGTAGGATAACCTTACCTCTCTGTATAGCCTCCTATGTTCACCTCCAAACACAAGAATGATGGCATAAGTGAGGTCCATTTGTAATGATCCTCAAACCTTCTTAGCCCAAGTTCTGGATAAAAGCATACCAAAATTTGGGGGAATGTCTGCCACAACAATGTCCATCACTACACTCTTCATGGGTAATTGTGCTAGAGAAACCACCATATCCTTTATAAATCCTAGACATTTTACTTTCTTAGAATCAAAGGAGTACAGGTCTTGGTAAGGCTTGGTAATCTCAAGACCTAGTTCTTCCATAACAACTTTGGGCATGACATTGTGAGAGGCTCTTGAGTCCATAAGACAGTTATGCAGGATATTATCATGGACATTCAAAGATATATAGAAAGGAGGAGAAGAATCAGAGCCATCTTCAATGTGTGGATCCACAGTAATGGCTGGGTTTTCATCTTGCAGACTTATTACATCAGAAGACACACTAGGAGAAGTTGGTTGCATAAATTTCATGATAGAATTTTTGAAAGGTTCATTTTTCATTAATTCTGTCAAAGGAAAATGGATCTTAATTTTTCTCAACTCATGTTCCAGGATGAAAGAGGTTGGTGGATTATCAACTTCCTTTATTTCAAGGAAAACAGGTTTTGATGGGGGAGGTGACTGAGCTTTAGATGACATACCTTTACTTGGATTTGGCTTGGGGGGGATTTCAGCTTGTTTGTTTTGATTGGAGGTAGTGGCTTTGGGATCTCCTGCTCTCGTAATCAAATCATATTTCTTCTTGGGTTGGCCTTGAATAACTCCCCCTTCCCCTATCTGATCATCAAACTGATTTGACAATTGTGCTGCCTCATATTCTTGTTGTGTTAAGTGATTGGTATAGTAATCCGTTTCATTGAAAAGTACAATAGTATCATCCACAACATCATTGTCTGCATCTATCTCCTCAATCTGATTGTTTTGGAAAGGAGACACTACCCTTTGATCATTATAATTTCTCCTTTCTCTATGCATTATTGGAGGGGCATCATTAGGCCTTCTGAACTGATTTTGATTTATATTGCCATCCCCTTGAAAGATTTTGTTTGGATGTTTAGATTCCCACTTCAACTTAGCTATTTTAGAAGTTAGATCCTTCAAAGTTTTGGTCATTTCATCAAGTTTTGGATCAGATGTGGCTGAGTTAGAGGAGGTAGGGGAATCCTCTCTTTGTTTTTTCTTATCTTTATCAGATCTAGTCTTTAATTTGTCTGATGCCAAAATATTAGATTCAACCTCAATGGCTAATTTATGCATGGCCAATAGTGTGGTTGATATTCTCTCTCTCAGGAGGAGAGAGAAATATGTTTCGAATGCATTGGCATAGGTGATCTTGGCAGAGGCTTCAGTTGGTTTGATTTCATCTGGGATTCTACCATACATTTTATTGAATCTCTTGGTGAAGTCTGAAATGGATTCACCATTATTTCTCTTTAGAGCCCCAAATTTAGTGATGTAGTCGAGATAAACTCTCCTATATCCCCATTTATTTATGAAAGTTTCATATAATGCCTCAATATATGTAATGGAAGCTGGAGGAAGACCCCTGAACCATTTTTTGACTTCCCCATCCAAACTCTGTACAAACAACCTCATCCACACATCTGCATAATCAATGTTAAAGTTGTCTGCAAAGCTATGAAATGCTACCAGATGTTCCTCAGCAGTTACCTCACCTTCCCCATTATATCTTGGAAAATATTTCATATAATTTTTGGCTAGGAAGGAATGCAAGGCTACATGAAGAACTAGGGGTGCATATTTGGCATCAATTATGGAATCCATCATGTTAATGAAAATGGATTGAATAATAGGAATCTGCAAATTTATGGGAGATAGAGGGGTGGATGCAGGACTGGATACTGAAGTGGAATCAGGAGTTGAATATGTCTGAACCCCTTTGGAATTATGATTCTCAGGGCTATCAAATTCAAGCTTCTTGTGATTGTGATTAGACGTAGGCTCTTTGTGTGCATATTTACCCTTGAGGGGGGAGTATATCTCTGAGCTACAATGGATTTTCTTAGTTTCCTTTCTGGCTCAGAGAATATTGTGTTATTCTTAGGGTTAGAATGAGCCTTATTGGCTTTGCTGTTTTCAGATTTGGGTCTATTGAATCGCTTTCTGGGCACCAATATTTATTATTTAAATTTTACTCATTGAAGTCGCTATGTGAAAGATGGAAGTGTGTCTGTGTCTAATATTTGTTCACCATCAAAGGTAAGAGATGATCAAATGTCGTTCTCCCAAGGAAATATATTTCCTTACTCCATTCCTCGATAACGATGCTAGAAGATTTTGGTCCTAAGGGAAAAGCTAGGCCACCTATCGGTTTAGAATGGTTGATTCTTTTAATTTTTGTTGGTCAGTTAGAGGGTGATTCTATCAAGAGAAAATAAGGGTTGGGTTGGAAAAATGATATGGATGAGGGTCCTCCTTGGCTGGTGGAACACTAATGACAAACCAATGAAATAATAGAAAACAAAGGGAAACAAAAAACTACTAAATGAATAATCCGCTGCAAGAAGTTCAATACTTAAAATATCATTTCAAGACATCAAATGTGTATAAAGACACAATTACTCCTTCAGGTTGCGATAAAAAAAAATCTTCACCAAGCATTAGCTATTTTCACAGGTTTCATATCAATAAAGATAAGTTACACAATAGCTGAAAGGAAATGACATGTACTTTGCACAAATCAAAAACTGCAGTCAAGATAAGATAAAAACACATGAAGATTTGAACGAAACACTGCCATCAAGAGTATGTTCACCAGGTAGAGAGATTTAATCCATGCATAGAACGAGTCCAACCAGTTTGATGTAGTGCTATTCTTTCCCAAAAAATACGACCCTCAAAACATTCAAAGACCCCCTATTTAACAGAGTTGCCGAGGTTCCCGTCCTTCGGGGGCTGAGACCTGAATTTAGGTAACTATTCTGAAAAAAATTAACTTAACTATGACACTGGACTTAATCCACAAGAGTGATTCTTATCACACATAGAAGACCACTCTTGTATCTAATATAAGAAAATGTTGGAATTAATCAACTAAAAACTACTACTGTCTCTAAGATAGAAATGATGCATGCATTGGGGGAACTGAATTGGCAGAAAATAGGCCTCCGAGTGACAAACCAGAGCTCTATGTTGAGTAATGGAATTCCTGCGAGCTATTGGATGCCACTGAATATGACTGGATGCATGAGAAGATATCTACTTGAGGGAGAGGTAGTCTGCTGAGGTGTTCTGGAACCAATCTGCGTCGACCTGTGGCTGGGACTTAACTCTCTGTCTGTGTCTGATATTTTGGAAGCTAAGTGCACTTTATCTTGACTGTAACTGGACCTTCTTCTCACTTTCTCTGTAATGAACTAGTTGTGAACAGGAGGACGTGGAGGCAGACGTCCAATAGGAAGACAAGATGCATGGAGGTGGGTGACATGGATGTAGATGAAGTGGATGTGAGTGGAGGTGATGTGGTGAAGGTGAGTGAAGGTGACGTGGTGAAGGTGAGTGGAGTTGACATGGTGACCTGATGTCATTTAATCATGTGACTATGAAATTTGTCGAAGGTGGTTTGGGTCCACACTGACTTTGGGCCCGCAATCCCCCACAAGCTTCCACATACCCTTCCAACAATACCATGGTTGCAATTATGGGACCGCTCTAGAAAATTAATGTCCAAGCAGTTTACGTCCCCGCAATGAATTATGACCATCGATATGATTGTGATCTGTGATCTGGGTGATATTTACCTGCTGCAAGGATCAATGGTTCTTGTTGATTTGAGATCAACGGTCCAGATTCACTTTGGGAGTTTGGGCTTCGAGAGTTTTGAATGTTGTTCTTGGAAATCTCCCGGAGTACTAAGTCTCCAAAGTGAATGATCTACCTCCATGTGTCCTTGGTGATGGACGATCCATATTTAGTTTGAGACTTTGGGAGTCCTTTACTTACTCATATCTGCTTGTTTCCTCCCAGAGTGACATGGTGGCCTGATGTCATATATCCGAAGAGGAAGATTTGTCACCATGTGTCCTTGCTGATGGATGGTCTAGATTCACTTCGAGAGTTTAGGATTCATGAGTTTTGAATGTTGTTCTTGGAAATATCCTGGAGGAAAATCGCCGAAGTGAATGATCTACCTCCACATGTCCTTGCTGATGGATGGTCCATATTTAGTTCGGGTGTTTAGGATTCAGGTAATTCTTGTACTTCATGGGTTCACTCTTGATGTTAAACCCCATAAGATTTTGACACTCCAAATACCCAAAAACTGTCGATCTGATTGGCCTGATGGATCACCACCGTTGAAAGTTAACTGGTCTGTTCCCACAACCAGAGTCTGAAATTGACCGCTCTATATTGTTGCGTTTGTCCAAGGGCATTTCCTGTGCATACAAAAAAGGATTGGATGACCTGCGATGAGCTCAATCAATGGAAAACATGATGAAAAGAATTCTGAAACAAATACGACATGTAATTATCCTTCAAGAAACAATAGAAACACAAATGCGTAAAGACTCAATCAATAAAGAAACAAATAAAAACCAATTCACTTAGTAATGGGAAACTGACTTAATCAACCTGAAAAGGAAAAAATGGACAAAGGCATAGGGAAAGGAGAGAGGAGAGGAAGGGGTGTAGACCTAGGTTACAACAATTCCTTTGATTTTCCTTTTCGATCCTCTTTCTTTGAAACTTCTTGGTGTGTCATTTCATTTCCCTCCTATGATTCCATAGTTTCTTCCATAATTTCTTCAAGAATTACTAGATTCTCATATCTATTTTGGCCGACCTCCCCTCTCTAGGTTGCGCTTGGGGTTTGAGTGTGGGGAGCAGATGATTTTTCTCCTTGTCCCTAAGCTTGGGGAGTTGTTGTTGCCTTTCCATTGGTATTCTTTCTTTTCTACTATTGCCATTTCTCCTGGTTTTGTTCCTCTGGCTGGGAGGATTTTGCTTGCGGACAACTTTTAGTAAAATGTCCATATTCATGGTAGGCCTTACATTTAAATGGGATCTATTCATAAAGCACTTGTTGATGTATGACCAACTATCCAAGGTTAGTTTAATAAAATTTGGTAATCCTTTTTCCATATATACCTCTACACAGAGCCTGACACATCCTTGAATGTTGTCTTGTGGTTCGACATGATCAATATATTTTCCCAAGCATTTGCCTATATTTATTAGGGTTTCATCATTCCAACAATGTAGAGGGAGAAAGGGAAGTCTTACCCAGACCAAAACTATTGAGCGGATGCCATTTTTTAGGATGAAATCCAGGGTCCATTTGTTTAGATACATTCCTGGAGATCCCATGAAATAGGGGCCACTATGAAATATTAAATCCCTATCTTATTTTTTCTCAAACAGGAATACAAAAATACCCCTTACCACAAAAGGCCGGGGAGACATGGCCCTAGATCATATTCTTCCAGTTTATATCAAGCCAGTGGTGCATGGCCTTGGGGGAAGGACATAACCTTGTAAATTGTCCAATGTGACCATTTTATACTAGCCAGAGGGCGAAATAACATGCCGATGGAGGATGGATAGGAACATTTGGGATTTCCTCCATTTTCTTCATGAATCTTGATGGAGCTTGTTTCACAGATTTCACATATGATGCAATTAGAACTTGGAAAGCAGTTATATCTGGTGGCATAGGAGAGCCTTGGGGGGGTCCCCCCCATTGATGGAGCCATCGGTCACGTGCACTACAGTTCACAGGGAACCCTAGTTGCAGAGCTCGCAAGAGTATTCAAAACTATATTTACTTTCCATGCGTCTGCAATTTCACCCACCCAACTTTTCCCCAATTGGAAGAGACACTAACATAATAATAATAACAAATAAAAAAAATGACTATTATGTTGCTTTGTCATTTCGGTATTTGGATTCCTTTCATTTATTAATACAATTGTATTTAATTGTATATTTTAATAAATGAAATTACACATGATGCTACCTCAAACTTGTTTACAACCATTAAAACATCCAAAATATCCTTTGTAGAATGTGCATGAAGTGTTCCGTTGTACATATAATGAAAAAATATGTGAATGACACTTCCTATACAATGAAATATCACACCACAAAATATCTTCATCTTTGATATAGAGAATTCACATATAAAGTGAAGATTATAAGGGATATAATATCTAATTCCCATATTAATTACGATGACTATTTATTTGAACAACTTACACGAAGAGTGATCTTCCATTCCTTTAATTCCCTCATGCCATTTGAGAAAAGATTCATCCACCATTGAAAGATATTACAAAAAATAAGTGAAAGGGTAAATTTGAACATGACAAGCATTGCACTTTAAATAATCTCTTCTTACTTTGTGAAAAAATGCACTTTGTTTTTGCCAATATTATTGAGTTAACATGTAGACTTTTGACTCTTATTGGAATATTCAATGAATCCATCGCCATACAAGAACCAACTTGGATACTTACATTCTTAGTGTTTTCATGGAAAATAATGGAACAAGTGCTCTTACATAGAGAATAAAACTAAGTAATGAAATTTTAGTAAATGATATCACTTATGCAAACATCATAATACCTATAGTTTGATACTGGTGTGCCTTAACTGATAATAGGGTTAAGGCTAATATAAATTTTTTATTTTAAATAGAAGTACCATTCCATCCATCTCCATTGACATCTCCTTAATAATCTAGGAGGACTCTTACTTGCAACATGTAGTTTGAAAAATTACCATTGTTGAAGGAAAAGAAGAAGTTTGGTGCACGATGCAAAACATGGGCTACATGCCATACTTGTGCAGGACAAAGCAACTAAAGAGTCTTCTCGTAATTTTATTGTTAATGATGGAAAGAATAATTTTTTTTATATATCCTTAAGCGAATTCCAAGCTTTCTATCCATTAATTTTTATTTACATCGATCAGGCCAGGCATTGGCAGAAAATGTAACTCCACGAATGTGATTTGCACTAACATGATATGTGCATAAATACAAAGTAAATGATTGTTGTTCTTCCATAATGAATGATGTGTCCTATCACCTACGACTCTTCATATTTACACTAATGTTACAATAAAAAAATCCCAAGGATTACATGTCCAACATCCCCCCCTTTAACCCAAAATGACGTGTGTGAGTCCAAGCATCATTATGAAAATTTCAAAATTTTCTTTTCTAAGCACTTTGGTGAAGATGTCCGCAATTTTCTGATTTGTGGAACAATGTATCAAGTGAATAGTATTGGAATCTACATGATATCAAATCAAGTGATACTTTGTGTTGATGTTTTTAGTTCGATCATGGAATCTGGGATTATTGGCCAACTTGATTGTAGAAGTATTTTCAACTAGAAGAGGAGAAGAATTCACTCATTTATCCTACAAATCTTCAAGTATTTTCCTGAGCCAAACATTCTCCTTTGTCACTTCTGCATTTGCCACATATTCTTCCTTTGTTGTGGAATATATTGGAACTAATTTTTTTGCATGATCTCCAAGAGACAACTGTTGATCCAAGAATCATGATATAGCCTGAAGTTGATACTCCATTTTCTTTAACCCCAAAAAATTCTGAATCAGAATATCTGATCAGGTTGAAATCATCCACCTTAGAGTACCTGAGTCCAAAATCTTGAGTTCCTTTCAAGTATTTTAATACTCTTTTTGCAACAGACCAATGCCCTTCACAAGGCTTTTGCATGAACTTGGAAATAATCCCAACAACAAATGAAATATTTGGTCTGGTGTTAGAAATATAGATAATACTTCCCACAATATGTATATTCTTGGTTTCATCCTCAAATTCATTCCCTTCTTTTGATGTGAGTTTTAAATTATGTTCCATTCAAGTAGAAACATGATTGCACTCATCCATGCCAAACTTGTTCAATAGTTCTCCAATGCACTTATTCTAGGAGATTAATATGAACCTTGGATTTTGAATCACCTCGATGCCCAAATAGTAGTGAAGATGTCTCAAATCTATTATATTAAATCCTTTCTTCAACTCTTTCTTTATGGGTGCAATGTAGCTTTCATTGTTCCCTATTATAAACAAATCATCTACATATACTGCAAGATATACAATAGTTTTTCCAAATTTCTTGAAAAACAAAGTTGCATTGTCAAAATTGAAATGTATTTTAGTTCTAAGACTTCTGCGATCAATAGTATTTTGGTGATATTCCTTTGGACTCATCTCAACAATTTATAAATTGACGTTTCAGACCAAACAAATGTGGTCCATCATCAGGATAAGATATAAGACAATATGATTAGTAACAATATATATATATATATATATATATATATATTCTAGTAGACAATGTTGGGATCTAATTCTGACTAATCTTGCAACCATCATCTCTATTTAGGTTGTATATATATATATATATATATATATATATATATATTTAGGTTAATTACCTAGAATCAATTCTAGTAGACAATGTTGGGATCTAATTCTGACTAATCTTGCAACCATCATCTCTATTTAGGTTGTTAGGTTATTTACCTAAATACCTAAAAAAAATTTAGGTTAATTACCTAGAATCAATTCTAGTAGACAATGTTGGGATCTAATTCTGACTAATCTTGCAACCATCATCTCTATTTAGGTTGTTAGGTTATTTTTCAATTTCAATGGCTTCCCTAAATTTCCTATTCTGATAGTGATATACTTTAGCAATAATTTTGGCCTTCTCAATACAAATGTGATGTTTAGTCTTGTCTGAGTGTTAGACCAAAGTGGGGGTATGAGTGTGATTGTACTTGATATCAATGACATGTTACTGAATCCTATCCCTAAAGGAATTACATGTTTCTCCTATGTATTTCTCTCCACAAAAGAAAGGGATCATCTAGACTCTTTTTTTCTCAATGGGATAAATGGGGTCCTTGAAATATCTGAGGGAATTTCTAATAGTGTTTATGGGTTTGAAGGTTGCCCCAATGTTTTTCTTCCTCAAAATTCTAGCATGCTTATCAATTGTCCCATGTATGTATGGAGAGAAAACTTTGGATACATCATTATTAGTTTGTTCCTTATCTATAGGTTCTTTACTAGCATTTTGAAAGTCCCTAATTCCTAGATGCTCATTATAGCCATTATCCTTAAAAACCTTCAGAAAATGGGCTTTTTCTTCATTAAGATATTCTCAACACCCTAGATACTAGAGCCTTGAGAATATTTGATAAAGAACATCTTAATGAAGAAAAATCCCATCTTCTCAAGGTTTTTAAGGAATGGCTATAATGATCATATAGGAATTAGGGCCTTTCTGAATGCCAGTAAAGGACCTAGAGATAAGGAAACAACTAATAATGATGTGTCCAAAGTTTTATTTCCTTACATACATAAGAAAACTGATAATCTTTCTAGAATTTTGAGGAAGAAAACATTGGGGCAACCTTCAAACCCATAAACACTATTAGAAATTCCCTTAGATTTGTCAAGGACCCCACTGATTCCATTGAGAAAAAAAGAGTCTACATGATCCCTTGATCCCGTGGAAAGAAATATATAAGAGAAACAAGTCATTCCTTTAAGGTTAGGATTAAGGAACATGCTGCTAATATCAAGCACAATCACACTCATCCCTCCACTTTGGATGAATACTTAGACAAGACTAAACATCACATTTGTATTGAGAAGGCCAAAATTCTTACTAGAGTAGATCACTATCACAATAGTAAATTTAGGGAAGCAATTGAAATTGAAAAACAAACTAACAACCTAAATAGAGACAATGGCTAGAATATTAGTCAAAATTGGATCCCAACATTGTCCACTAGAGTTGATTCTAGGTAATTAACCTTAAATATTTTTAGGTATTTCATTATACAATAAGTCGACTCTCTACTAATTCTTAAACCTAATTTTTTTTTATATAAATATATCTTGTACTGATCGTATTTTCTCCATATCTTATCTTGATGATGGACCACATTTGTTTGGTCCGAAACATTGATTTATAAAATTTTGCGATGAATCTGAAAGAATATCACCAAAAAATTGAAATGCTTGAAATTCAATTTCAGAAGATTCTTAGTTAACTTTTCATACCATGCTTGCAGTTCTTGTTTCAAGCCATATAATGATTTGATGAGATTGCATACCTTATGTTCTTGTCCATTCACAACAAACCCTTTTGGATGAGACATGAAGACATCATCTTTCAAGTGTCCATTCAAGAAAATCATCTTCACATCCGTTTGATGAATTTTCCATCCATTTTGTGCTGCCATGGAAAATAGAGTAAATATGGTATCCCATTTTTATTTGGGGGAAAAGGTCTCCTCATAATCAACACCTTTTTTATGTGAAAATCCTTTTTGCATGAGCATTTCTTTGTGATTTTCAAGTGAACCATTTGATATGTACTTGTTCTTTAATAACCACTTGTAGCCGATTGGTTTGGTTATGAATGGAGTATCCACCAAATTCCATGTCCCATTCTTGATTAGAGCATCGTATTCCTTCTGCATGGCTTCTTTCCATTCATCATGAGAAATTTCTTATTTAAAGAGATTTGGTTCAAGGTTAGTAGATAAATTCAACTCACAATCATATGAAACATCCATGTCATCTACATCACCTAAGTTTGAATTATCTTCATTACATCCATCTTGTCTTGAGTAAATTTTGGTTCCTATCTTTTCAACCTCATTAGGATGAACACTTTCAAGTGTTTTTGTGAGCCATTTTGGTGGAGGTTTCTAAGATGGTCTAGAATGAAATTTCCATCCATTTTGTGCTGCCATGGAAAATAAAGTACATATGGTATCCCATTTTTATGTGGGGGAAAAGGTCTACTCATAATCAATACCTTCTTTCTATGAAAATCCTTTTTCCATGAGCCTTGCTTTGTGATTTTCAAGTGAGCCATCTGATGTGTACTTGTTATTGAATACCCACTTGTAGACAATTGGTTTGGTTATGAATGGAGGATCCACCAAATTCCATGTCCCATTCTTGATTAGAGCATCATATTCCTTCTGCATGGATTCTTTCCATTCATCGTGAGAAGTGTCTTATTTAAATGAATTTGGTTCAAGGTTAGTAGATAAATTCAACTCACAATCATATGAAACATCCATGTCATATACATAACCTATGTTTGAATTATATTCATTACCTCCATATTGTCTTCAGTAAATTTTGGTTCCTATCTTTTCGACCTCATTAGGATGAACACTTTCAAGTGTTTTTGTGAGCCATTTTGGTGGAGGTTTATGAGATGGTCTAGAATGCTCAACTGATTGAGATTGTGTTGAGTTCTCATCAAGCCTTAGATCTACAATCCTATTGATCACATCATCTAAATGAAATCTAGGTTATGATGAAGTGGTGGGAACTTATTCATGTGGGGAAGATGGTGCTTCAAAAGGAGACTCCAGAGATTGGACCAATATAGGGATCCCCCTTTCAAGATGTGGAATCTCATCATCAAATTCATGAAATGTATTTACACGAGTGAATCTATCCAGATGATCACGTTTCCTCTAAACAATTTCATCTTTCTTGGAGGATTCAAGAAATATTTCATCTTTGAAAAGGATGAATTTCTTTTTTGTTTCAT